>QANY01012886.1:791308-931465 GCA_003255025.1 Datisca glomerata
GGGGGGGGGTTGTCACTTTGAAGCGAATTTTGTTGCATGTTTTTTCAATACTTTCTGATTGATGAATATATTTATCTTGAATTTGGCTCCTTCTGATGCTACATAGGAACGCATGTGTGCTTTATGGGATGAGCCAATCACTGAAGGATGTCACACCTCGCTCTAAAGAAGAGATAGTTGAAGAAGTCATCGGGCGAAATAAATGTCTTAGACATGAAACCCCACCCACATCTTCCAAGAAAAAGAGTCGAGTTGAAAATATAGAATTAAAGAAACAAATCAAGCCGATGGGGAGCCAACTATAAAGCTTACTAGCTTGGGCTCGTTAAAACGGTTTTTCACCTCCTAACGATGACTCGACAATATAAACATGATCAACTTCAGAATATTTGTTAAGCTTTGTAGTTGTAACATCATGTTTTAAATACTCTCTTTTTTATTTTTCTTTGGATACATTTATGAACCAAATTTTGTAATGAATTATGATTCAGGGATTTTATAATGAACTACTACTAATTTGTTACATTACATATATTAGTGATTAATATATGTATTTCTCAGAAAAATATCGAGTTTGATAAACTTTCTGATGATATTAATTGCTATCACATGTGTATATGAGTATTAAAAAATTCAGCATTTTTTATTTACATTCTGGTAATGTAAAATTTGGTTGCCAAAAACATTTCGCGACCCAAAAAAATTGGTCGCCAAAGAGTTTAGGCGAGGAAGAGAAATATTTGTGGCAAAAGGTTTTAGCGACGAAACTTGTTTTGGTCGCGAAGCTTTTTGTGATGAATAGAAATATTGGTGGTAAAAGGTTTTTGCGACCAGTTTTTGTCGCTAAAGGTCTAACGCGATGAATTTCACAACGAACATAAGTTCGTCGCGTTAGACCTTTTACGACCAAAGCCCCTATTTCTTGTAGTGATAATTTGGTTACAATAAATTCAATAATTATAGGAAGACTAAATAATTGATTAATTTTAAAGTAATCAAATGATGTGAGAATCATTTATAAGTCTGTGTTTTATGACTCATTAAAATAACTTGACAAATTAACCTACAAACGAGTGTTACGTTATTTGATTATTTAAAACTTGGTCAGTTTAGAATTACTCGTACAAATTTACTGATTTTGAAGATTATGTTGAGAAGGTTTTCAAAATATTTGTACTATGGCATTTTTTGGTGTAATGCATTATTGAAATTTTTATGTTAATTAAATTAGCTTTTGGAACAATCCTTAAAATTGACGGTATTTCTTACGAGAAGATGTTTGAATTGTCTCCTAGAAGGAAAGCAATTGTGAATGGCTAATTACATTATCTTCAAAGTCATTTTCATAATTTTATAACAAAATTATACTTATACCAAACATGATAATCCTAAATGGCCAGTCATTACTCTATAGATCATCATACATGACCAAACATGTTTGTGGCATGATTCAATTGCTAGTCGTCGTGGTGCGTACGAGGCGTAAGCGTGGAGGCGCGTGACCTTTTAAAAAATCAAACTTTTAATAAAAATGAATATTTTAATAAAACAAAACTTGCGCAACGCCACGATAACCAAATAAAAACTTTTATTGAAAACTATTTCTCAATCAGTCAAGATCCATTATATATTTATAAGTTAAATCTGCAACATACAAGGTCATGAATCATATATCTTTTGTAGTCTATATCGCAAAAACCAATCGATTCTCCATTCCCACGAAATCATTTCAACGACCAGTAGAGTCTGGGATCCACACCAAGATTTTTCAAGTCAATCATCAACGCACTAGGACACGTGTAGGCACGTAGAATATTATAAGACACTTTTTTTTCTCTAGATGTTCTCAACACATAAGTTCTAAAGATTTACTAAGAAAGACTTTAGTAAGACGATTCTCTAAAAGAACGTGATGATTATTCTTTTAGATATTTGATTAACATTTAATTACAGAAGAAAATCTCTCTAACACCAATCGTGTTTTCAATTCAACTCTTGATTGATGAACTGATGATCTGATCAACTGATTCTCTCATTTTTCTTCAACAACCAAGGCCATTAGAATAATATCTTTATATTTTATAGATAATGTCGTATCATATTTTTATGGATAAACTGAAATAATATTTAATTATAAAATTACTAATTACAATGGAACCTACTGCAATTGTGCGCAAGTGCAGTGCCGTGTGGCACTATAGTATTGCACACTCGCTACTGTGGTGTCACGTGGCACCACAATAATCCATGTCAATTTCTGATACCCTATCAGTGATTGACATGTGGCAATTACTGCGAATTAAATATTTATTTTAATAAGATAATTATCTAGATATCAGTTAATTCAAAATTAACATATATGATTATCTCNATATATATATATATATATATATAATTATATTTAAATATATAAATAATTTAATTAATTAATCACACATAATTATCTCATGAGTATGTATTTGCCCGAGAATAAAAATTCCTTTTACAAGCCAGTCATTTTCTCATGTCTTAAATTATTCACACTCTAAACAGCGCAGTATAGAGGTGACTTGGAGATCGTGGACCTATAATACTAAGCTTCAATAAATCAAATTATTAATCAAGCTCTTTAATAAAATAATCTTATTTATTAATCATATTATTACTCCACTATAAATATGAAGTTGCACTCTTATAGATTATATAATGTATTTACAGAGTATTCTCATGTAGTCTACTGACATAATCATTTCATGTAGTTCTGTCTTCTAATTATTGGTTTATAAATTAGAACATGTCAAAATTACTATTTTACCCTTCTAATTACCTGTTGATCCTTAAGTACCATTAATCCACTAGAGAATGGCTAATTTATAATCTTATAATAAATTTGAGCTCAATAACCATTCAGTTCCAGAATTAACACTTAAGAGAATCAATATACGATCCGTTAGAAAATATTAGATTTCAAATCTTGTAAGATCGTGTCCTCAGCCATCCACATTACTGAATCTCCAAAACAAAAGTCACCATCCTGATTAACAAACATACATTAACGAGTGAATAAAAAAATCCAGTAGACATGCATAGGAGTTCATGACTACTCAGAATTCAGATTGATCTATATTTGACCATCGAATTGATGTGTATTAAATCTTTATGATAAACGACACGTGAATAACGATATTAATTCACATCGGTCCTGTCATATATAATCTTATTATATAAAGTACATTTACTAAGGTTTCTGTCCACATCAACGATCTGGATCAAGATCACACGCATTCATAATTCTTAGTGAACTGTATTAGCAACAATTCATTAAAGAGTCCATACTTTAATATGTTGCTGACATTTTTATTCATTATCTATAATATTAATCCCCTCATACTAATACAAGATCATAGTATCATCAACAAATATAAAAATTTTCAATATTTATATAAATTATTCAATAATAATTTAAAATAACAATTATAAGAAAAATGTAATCCTCATTGAATTTTATATCAAAATGCCAATACACCTGCTTTAACGGCATAACCCCTAACAATCTCCCACTTACCCTAAAACAAATGTGGCATCTCTCTCAACCCCATGGTTTGCACATGACCCTCAAACGACTTTGTAGGAAATGTCTTGGTAAATGGGTCAGCCAAGTTCTGATCGAATGTTATCTTTATAACAGTTAGATCACCTTGGTGTATGACTCAGATGTCAACTTTTGACTATCCTTATCTTTCCTAATCAGAATATTTAGTGCGGTTCAGGTCTCCACCTAAATAAAAAAAATATATAGTTTCTAGTTTTCTTAAGATACTTGAGAATGTGCTTTACTGCAATCCAATGCTCCAAACCTAGATTCTATTGATAAAGATTGACAATTCTTATTGCGTAACAGATGTCTGGTCTCGTACTCAAGCTGGCATACATGAGACTTCCAACTGTTGAAGCATAGGAAACCTTTCTCATATCCTCTTCATCCTAAGGTGACTCAGGATATTGTTTCTTAGAGAGAACAATTTCATGTCTGGTTGGTTGTTGACATTTCTTGGAATTCTTCATAGAGAATCTCTCCAGCACCTTATCAATATAAGATGCCTAAAACATAGCTCGCTTAGGATTTGGATGCCTAGAACATAGCTCGCTTCTCCCAAATCTTTCATTTGAAATTTTCAGCTAACCACTTCTTTACTTTTGACAAAGTTTCTACATCATTCTCAATGAGTAGAATATCATCAACATAAAGAGCTAAGAAAACTTCTATCTTATTTTTTGTGTATTTATAAACACATGCTTCGTCAACATTTTGCTCGAAACTATAAGACTTTATAATCTCATCAAAAGTAAGATTCCAAGATCTAGATGATTGCTTTAATCCATAAACGGATTTAAGCAACTTGCATACTTTCTGATCCTGTCTCTTTTGTATGAACTCTTCCGGTTACATCATATAGATATTTTCTTCAAGAGAGTCATTCAAAAAAGTTGTCTTGACATTCATTTGCCATATCTCATAGTAAAAAATAACGGCTATGGACCAAAGGATGCGAATGGATTTTAGCATGACTATAGGGGAGAATGTCTCTTCATAATCCACTCCCTCCTTTTGTGCATAGCTCTTGTCTACTAACCGTGCCTTGAAAGTCTCTACTTTTCCATCTGCACCTCTATTCTTCTTGAAAATCAATTTATATTCAATGGGCCTGACATCTTCATGTAGATCTACACGTTCCTAGACGGAATTGGAATACATAGATTCCATTTTCTGGTTCATGGCATCTTGCCATTTCTCATTTTTAGGATCATCCATATCTTCTTCATAAGATAATAGATTGTCATTATTAATGTCTGACACTAGTACATGTGTCTCTAGTTGATAGTGAACTGGTTATCTCACACCCTTCCCGCTACAACGTTGTATCGGGGTTTCCTTTGCAGGAATTGTGGTTTCTCTTATTTGTCGTTTATAAGTAGAAATTGAAAGTGGTCTGATCTCATCATTCTCTAATTCCTCAAGAACTACTTTGCAATGAGGTTTGTAGTTTTTCATATATCATAAAAACCTTTTGATCATTGTGACTATAAAAGTATTCACCTCTATTATCTAGAGAATAGCGAACGAATATGCATACCTTAGACCTTAAGTCTAAATTTTTGGTTTAGGGTCTAAGAACGTGTGCTCGACACCCCCATATACGGAAATGACGTAAACTAGGTTTGGATTCATTCCATAACTTTAAAGCCATCTTGCTTACAGACTTAGAGGGCACTACCCTCAAAATGTAAGTGAAAATGATGAGTAGCTTAACATCGACCTAACCATATTCAATGAGGTTTGGTTACTCCTCTCTGGAACATCATTTTACTATGGTGTTCCAGGTGCTGTAAGTTGGAATAGGATTTCATACTCCAGAAAATAATCATTGAATTCTAAATCCAAGTATTAACCACCTCGATCGGATCGAAGGATTTTCAATGATTTACCTAATTTCTTTTCAACTTCAGCTTTAAAGTCTTTAAATTTTCCAAAAGCTTCAGACTTTCGATGCATTAGGTAACTATAGCCATATCTTGAGTAGTCGTCAATGAAAGTGGCAAAATACTCATACCCAGCTCTAGCTTGTACATTGATCGGTCCACAAACATCACTATGAACTAACTCAAGTGGTTCCTTGGCTCTTTGGCATTTTCCTATTAAAGGTCTTTTGTTCATTTTACCATCTAGACAAGATTCACAAACAGGAAGAGTTCCAACTTTTAGCTCTCTCAAAGCACCATGTTTTGTTAACATGTTTAACCTATCTAGATTAATATGTCCTAACCTAAGATGTCATAAATATGTGTTATCATTATGAAAAACTCTTTGTTGCTTGTTATTTTTAGGTTTTGCTACTTTAAATAATTTATAATTATTTAACACGCGTCCAGTCAATTTAAGCATATACAGTTCGTTTATAATTTTACCATGACAGATATCGAATCCATTCTTAGAAATAATAAACTCTTTATTAATGAAAAAAATTGAATAGCTGTTCTTGCAAAAATGAAAGAGAAATCAAATTCTTTGAAAAATCAGGAATATAATTAAACATTATTCAAAACTAAGTAATTATATCCAAAAAGTGAACAGATTGTCCCTAGTGCTTTAGCTGACACCAGAGGTGGCAACCGGCCCGTGAATCTATTTATTTATCTAAAAAATTGAACAATTATGCATGTACTGAAGTTTGAACCTTTAGCATCTCCCTTATAAATCACACTTTTTATTAATCCAAGACAACCTTTGTTAAATATATTATTTAAAATATATTCTTATTATCTTTTAACACATTTTATCGAAACTTCAAATAATATACGTTTGAGATAAACATATTTAATTAAATAAAATAATATTTTTTATTCAAATGGATATTTTATTCAATGAAAATTTAGATTCATGAAAATTTAAAAAAATATTGGTTTAACATTCCTAATATTTTTGTTCTGTTAATGAACATGAATTATAAATTAGTTATTAATTAGTTATTATATTTTTAGATTTTACGTGAATATGAATATCACTAGTTTATGAATTTAATAAATAAAATAATTATTTTACTTATTATTACAAGTTTTTAGATTGAGATTTTAAAGTAATAAAATAAAATAATTATAAGAAACTAACATGATTTTCATAGCTTAGTGGTAATCCCCACACTTCATCTATTCCCCACCAAGGTTCAACTCTCTCCATCTATATTTTTTAAAATTAAATCACATTAAAGGGAGGGGAAACGGGCCGAGCTGGTTATTTAACCAGTCCGGCCCATGAACCGGCCTGACCTGAACTATCATGGGCCGTTTCAACGGTTCATCCTGGGCCACCCTAAATTTCTGGCGGCCCGGCCTGTGAACCGTCTTGAAAGGGCCAGCCCGGCCCGTGAACAGGCCGGGCTGGTTGCCACCCCTAGCTGACACAAGCGCACTACTGCCAACTCTCAAAATGATCTCGCCATAAGCTAGCTCCCTTTGACGAATCAAGCATCTGCAAAGAAAAACATACATGGTTAGTGGCTCCTAAATCAAGTATTCAGGAGGACAAATCATATTCCACTAAATAAGCTTCAACTACAAGTAAATCTCATTCACTTTTTTTTTTCAGTTTAGAGAGATACTTGTTACAGTTTCTCTTCCAATGACCTTCAACCTCACAGTGAAAACACTTTTTGCTTTCGGCGATGTCTCGGCTTTCTTTACTCTTTTGTTGTTACTTTTGTCCTTACCATTGTTCTTCTACTTTTTCTTGTTCTTAACAATATTGGAAGAAGACTTTTGCTCGACAACATTTGCCTCACCTTCTATGGTCATTCTAAGATTGACTAACTCAAAAGTCTGTAGTTCATTCAACAATTGAGTCATGTTGAATCGTAACTTATTCATAACATAGTTGGTCGTGAATGCAGGAAAAGTTGGTGTGAGCAACTCTAGTATGATTCTAACTTGAGCTCTCTTATCAATGGTCGCTCCATGTACTTATGCCTCGTGCATTATGTTGATCATGTTCAAAACATGTTCTCGAACAGAAGTACCATTCCCCATCTTAGTTGTCATATAGCTACTAGTGGCCTCATGACGACTTTGATCGGACTGTTGTCCAAACATTGTCTGTAAAGATTCCATAATCTCATAGGCAGTCTTCATGCTTTTATACTCGGTTCTTAGAACATCATTCATGCCCACAAGTATGTAGCACTTCACCTTGTTGTTTGATATGATCCAACCATCATATTTGTCCCTATCATTCTTAGGGGCGTTAGCAGCGGGCTCCTCTGGACATTACTCAGTAAGAACGAACTTATAGTTCTCACAAATCAGCATTAAGCTCATATTTAATTTTTAACATACAAAATTATCACCATTCAATTTCTCAAGAGCGAATAAAGTAGTAACAAAGTTGCCCATGGTAGACATAATATTGATAACTGAAATTTAAAACATACATGATTTCATGTAATTAATAAATATCTAAAATTTAAAAAAGTAAACATGATGCATGTATGCAATCATAATGAACACGTAAATTTAGCATTTACTAATCGTGATAAGACAACCCAACGATTTGCCGCCTTAAGGTCGGTCAGATTAACCTCATATTGTCTATGAGAAGTTCTCATCCTCATTAATTAAAACTTAAAATATCTCATATTTTCTCTTTTAACAATAAGGCATCGCTTGTTCGGTCAAGTCATAACTATCCACATGAAAACTTAATTGTGACTTTGTGAGTGTAACCCATCATTTCAGATTTCATGACTTCATTTAGAATATGTCGCCTTAGGGTTAGTCAAAACTAAACTAAATCACTTCCTCCTATCTTCTTAAGAAGTCCAATTTTGATATTGGTACAACTCGAAACCTTCATTAGGGGGATGAAAACAAAGCCATCTCGTGGCCCTCACTGCACCTCACGGTGTTGTACTAATGACGGAGACCATATGTTACATTGACATATCAACGATTAATGTGCCGCCTTAGGGTCGGTCAGATTGACCTCAGACTGTCAATGAGAAATTCTCATCCTTATTAATTAAAACTTAAAATATCTCACATTTTCTCTTTTAACAATAAGTCATCGCTTGTTCGGTCAAGTCATAACTATCCACATGAAAACTTCATTGTGACTTTGTGAATGTAACCCATCATTTCAGAATTTATGACTTCATTTAGAATATGTCTCATTAAGGTCGGTCAAAACTAAACTACATCACTTCCTCCTATCTTCTTAAGAAGTCCAATCTTGGTATTGGTACAACTCGAAATCTTCCTTAGGGGGATGAAAACAAAACCATCTCGAGACCCTCACTGCACCTCATGGTGTTGTATTAATGACGGAGACCATATGTTACATTGGCATATCAACCTTCTCACACTCACTATTTTAGGATAATGTGTTTCTATTTTAACCAATCAAATAATTCCAAATTAATTACTAGTTAAAATAATAACCCTATGAATATTTAATTATCAGTTAATCCAATCTCATTGGTCTAATTTCATTCAACTTCTGAAATGCCTAAGTCATAATTAGGTGACTTAGATTAACTAATTAATTATATTCATCAAACTTTAATGAAACTCTTTTACTAAAGCCGGTTAACCTAAAGTTTACTATAATCTTTAGTGTAGTGTGATTACCAAGTTTTAATTAGCTGAAATCTAACAATTTACATGCAATTGATTTCATAAAGTAAAACATATAAACATATTTGGACAATCCTAATAAATCATATTTTTACATATGAGATGCATGATTAAATAAAACTGTGTGAAATTTTCATGTATGGTATGGAATCAACTAATACATGGACATGTTATCAAACATAATAATTAAATAATTATTTAATAATTAAATAAAATAATAATGGACCGAGTGACTATTGGATATTTTTAAATTACAACCATTGAAATAAAGAAATAAAATTACAAAGCGGATTTCGAGAATACATATTTCCCAATAAATTATCTTCTCCTTCTTATGTCAATATTCATAATCTTCAAGATTTGAATAAATCTCATCTTAATTAGAAAAACTATTTTTCTTAATTAAAACAATTTCTATAATTATCCATTTCAATATAGTTGACTTTGACTTAATCAAATAAACACTTTATTTGATATGGTCAAACTTAAATCACCTATTAATTTTTTATTTTATTAAGATTAAAAATTAATAATTAATTTTAAAATTTAAATGGATAATTAAAAGAATGTGAGTTTTAATAAAACACTTAGGTGATAGAGCTGGTTGCACGATTTGTTAGAAACTTTCTTAAAACGTGACAACAATTGTCATCGATGATAAAATTAATCACCACCGCTGGCCGTCTCAACGCCGGCCTCGCTGGACAGCCACTGTTCACCGTCGGTACTGTACTGCCAAAACTGTTCAGCTCCGCCAGAACAGTAAATTTCCAATGTTAGCAGCGTTTTCGCGGATGAATAGTGTTTTCGCGGATGAACAGGTTTTCGCGTGAACAATAAATTTATGTCGTTCATCTCGTGCGTTCTTCGTCTTCTCACGTTCAGAATAATTAAAATAATATTCAAAATAAAATTGCGAAAATTCCCATGCCTTTATTCCGCTTACACAAGATCTAGGAAAAATTAAAACAAAGCCTAACCCAATAATCGCCATACAATTAACGACCCGTTATTTTTCATACGTTCAAAAAACATAACCATCCATCATCATACATATCTCATATTATATTATAATGCAAGAAAACCTACACAACATTTAACATATAAATATATAAAAATCTGGCTTTGATACCACTTGCTTTTCATCGCGACACGTGCGCGACAAAAGCGTGGAGGCACGTGGCCTTTTAAAAAAATTAAACTTTTAATAAAAATGATTCTTTTAATAAAATAAAACTTGTGCAACGCCACGATAACCAAATAGAAACTTTAATTGAAAATTCTTTCTCAATCAATTAGGATCCATTATATATTTATAAGTCAAAACTACAACATACAAGTTTATGAATCATATACCTTTTGTAGTCTATATCAAGTGTCCTTGCAAAAACCCATCGATCCTCCGTTCCCATGATATCATTTCAACGACCAGTAGACTCCGGGATCCACACCAAGATTTTCCAAGTCAATCATCAACGCACTAGGACGCGTGTAGACACGTAGAATATTACATGACACTTTTTATATCTCTAGATGTTCTCAACACATGAGATCTAAAGATTTACTAAGAAAGACTTTAGTGAGACGATTCTCTAAAAGAATGTGATGATTATTCTTTTAGAGATTTGATTAACATTTAATCACAGAAGAAAATCTCTCTAACACCAATCGTGTTCTCAATTCAACTCTTGATTGACGAATTGATAACCTGATCAACTGATTCTCTCCTTTTTGTTCAACAACCAAGGCCGTTAGAATAATATATGTATATATTCTAGATAATGGCGTATCGGATTTTTAGGGATAAACTGAAATAATATTTAATTACAAAATTATCAATTACAGTGGGACCCGCTATAATTGTGCACAACTACGATGTTGCATGGTACTGCAGTGTGCCTTGAGCCAGCACAGTGCCTCACGACACCACTGTAGTGTCAGGTGGCACAACAGTATTGCACACTCACTAGTGTAGTGCCACGTGGCACCACAGTAGTCCATTTCAATTTCTGATACCCTATCAGTGATTGGCACGCGATAATTACTGTGAATTAAATATTTATTTTAACCAGATAATTATCTAGATATCAATAAATTTAAAATTAACATATCTGATTATCTATATCAACTAGCTTATATGTTATTTCACAGATAACAGATTTAGTTGATTTAAATTATTATCTAATAATAATAATTTATTATCTAATTTCACAAATTAGATATTCTGTCTCACTTATCGATAAAAAAAAATTGATATATATATATATNTATATATATATAATTTCTTAAAATTATATTTAAATGTATAAATAATTCAATTAATTCATTCTTAGTTACTTAATCACATATAATCATCTCATAATTATGTATTTGCCCTAAAATAAAAATTTCTTTTGCAAGTCAGTCATTTTCTCATGTTCTAAAATATTCACACTCTAGACAGCATAGTATAGAGGTGACTTGGGGACCATGAACCTATAATCCTAAGCTTCAATAAACTAAATTATTAATTAAACTCTTTAATTTTTTAATTTTATTTATTAATTTTACTATTACTCCACTATAAATATGTAATTGTGCTCTTAGAGATTATAGAATGTATTTACAGAATATTCTCGTGTAGCCCACTGACATAATAATTTCATGTAGTTATGCCCTTCAATTATTGGTTCGTAAATTAGAACATGTCAAAACTACCGTTTTACCCTTCTAATTACCTCTTGATCCTTAAGTACCATTAATCCACCAATGAATGGCTAATTTATAATTTTATTATAAATTTGAGCTCAATAACCATTCAGTTCTAGAATTAACACTTAAGAAAACCAATATACAATTCGTTAGGAAAACTTAGATTCCAAATCTGGTAAGATCATGTTCTCAACCATCCACATTACTGAATCTCCAAAGCAAAAGTCACTAGCCTGATTAACAAACATGCCTTAACGAGTGAATCAAAAGATCTAGTAGACATGCATAGAAGTTTACGACTACTCAGGATTCAGACTGATCTACATATGATCATCGAATTGATGTGTATTCAATCTTTATGATAAACAACACGTTAATAAATATATTAATTCACATCAGTCCTGTCATATATAATCTTATTATATAAAGTACATTCACTAAGATATCCATCCACATCAATGATCCAGATCTAGATCACACGCATTCATAATGCTTAGTGAACCATACTAACAACCATTCATTAAATATTCAATACTTTAATATATTACTGACAATTTTATTCAGTATCTATGATCTTAATCGTCTCGTACTAATACAAGATCATAGTTTCATCAATGAATATGAAATTTTCTAATATTCATATAAATTAATCAACAATAATTTAAAAAAACAATTATAAGAAAAATGTGATTCTCATTAAATTTTATATCAAAATGACAATACACAGATTTGAGGGCATAACCTCCAACATCAATTACTATAATCATTCTAGATTTCACACACCAAACTGCTTCTAAAAATGATTTAGATTACAATGATCATACATGATTTTTTGTATCATTATATCTTATAGGCGGTAATTGGTCTAATGTGATCTCTTATCAGAGTTGGTTAAAGTCTGATATTTTTAAGATATCTGAATAAGGGAACGTGCCCCAAGATGATTTAAGTGGGAGCTTTCTTGTCAAATGACATCATACCCTAAACCCAAGTTATCAATCAAGATGAGATTGTATCATCAAAGACATTCATTAGTATTTGCCCTATAGGAGTTGGAAATGAAGAGAACGTATACACACGAGGCCCGATGAGTCAATCATGTTGACTCCCTCAAAATATCATCAGACACATTAAATGTGGGCCAAGGAGCAAAGGAAGCTCCCAAGTATAGTATTATGACATGCTACTTTAGCAAGATGATAAAGAAGTGTTGGGTTATGAGGTCGTACCGATGAAAAGCCTTATTGCAGCGCTCCACTCCATATAAGGACAACTCCACCCTTAGATATATCCCCACTAACAATATAAATAGAGGAATAATGACATTCAATAGGTACACAATTATCACTATTTTGTATGCGCTTGCGCTCTACTACTTTGTACCCGAATTAACTTAAGATTTGGAGAAGTAAAAAGAGACCAGCCTTACCTTGTTATTCTTGTTACCTTCTCCTATACAGGCTTCAAGCACAAGTAATAAGAACGCCATCTCCTCTAGATATTCACCATCAACGGATCTCAATCCAACTATGGATTATTTATTGTTTTGGAGTAGTTAGTCCACTAATAGTAAGTAGTTTATAATGTTTGGGAAGAATTTGACTATTTTCATTGAACTTTTGCTATGCTGCTTAAGATGGATCGATATTTAAAATACTCAACCGCCTTGACTTTGCTTTCAACAATTAAACACAGGCTATCTTTTGTTAACTTGTAAAAAAAGGGTATATTTTATATATATTAAGTTTTTACAAGGAATTAGATTATATCTTTCTTTGTTGATTCTATAATGGAGAGGGAGTGAAAATGGCTTGAATCAAGTTGGTAATTAATAGGACAATAATTGCGATGAATTTGTAACTTGCTGCTAAATATGATATTTTTATCAACAAATTTACTTACGTACATAGTTGGAAATTTGTTAGTTTTTTTGTTTTGTTTTTACGCCCGAAGGGGGAAAAACCCTCTCATACTATCATTCCAATCAATCACTGGTCATTGATTCAGACTGTTATCATTCCTCTCAGTCATCAGTCATCATCGGCCTTCTTTACGCTTCAAAAGTAAATCGACTAATTCTTGTTCATCTCCTTATTAGATAGATAAAACTCAATCTAATCGATCCCAAATCTCTCTCTCTCTAGTCTTTCTCTCAAGTCTCACAGTACCATCTTTGAGATTTGGTCTAAATGAGGGATCTTTTGTGACTGCTTACTCTGGTTCTTTGACCCACTTCAAGTTCAGGGGTAAAATTGCATTGGTGCAAGTTTTTACGGCGACACTAATTGATATGGTTTTCTTGAAGATTTGGGGTCTTTTGCGTTTTCTTGTGGCTGGTTTTTGGGTCTCATATATGCTGTCTCATTTCTGAGTGTGATACAGTCAGTACACGCGCCGATGTTGCCTACTTGCTTATTCTTTTCAAATGAAGCTCAACATTAATATTCATCTTCCTCTCTCCATTTCAAAGATTTACATCTTTACGCGCAGGAAGACGCTTTTGTGGGATTTCCCATCAAAATCTATCGTCGTCTTCCTAAGGAAATCAGGTACTTCGAAATCCCNCAACGCCCCTCGCAATTGCAGAATCATGCTAAACGTTGAATAGCATTGTCTTCAATCGTAATCTAAAAGCGTCTATGGGGCTTCCTAAAAGTCTTACAATGCGTATTCTTCTAATATGGGTATTTTGGTTGACTCATCTGAAAACTGATCAATCTCAATCTGAAAATGGATCTTCTTCAACAAGTCCTGCACGTGCTCTAGATTCTCTTCTCCAAAACTATGCTTATAAGGCATTAGTTCGTCCAAGGACAGGCATTTCCTACGATGGGATTGTCCCTTCAAACTTGAGTGGGATTAAGATTTCAGCAATGAGGCTCAGAAGTGGTAGTTTAAGAACCAAAGGAGTTAAGAAATACAAAGAGTTTGAGATAGCAGCTGGTCTTATTGTGGACCCATACGTGGAGAGGATTGTCTTAGTTTACCATAACTTGGGGAATTGGTCTCACCACTTTTACCCCTCCTTACCAGGTTATACATATTTGACTCCAACTTTGGGTCTTCTTGCTTACGATGCTTCCAACTTATCTGCTTCTAATTTACCAGAATTAGACATTAGGGTACTTGGCAGTCCAATGAGTATCAGTTTTACCCAATTGAAATCAGTACCTGACGTTGGTGTTGCAAAGTGTGTTCAGTTTGATTTAGAGGGTTCAGCAAAATTTAGCAATGTTACATCTGGTAGTATGTGTTACACCACTGAACAGGGGCATTTCTCTATTGTGGTTGAGTCTGTTGCTCTTCCTCCTTCGCCAGCACAGAAGAAGAAGAAGAATTCACGACTGTGGGTGATAATTGGGTGTGTAGTGGGTGTAGTATTGTTGTTTGGGTTAGTAGCATCCCTCACCTTGTTGTTACAGAAGTGTGAGAAGAGGAAGAAAATGAAACAGATGGAGAAGGCTACTGAAGTTGGAGAAACGTTGAATATGACATCGGTTGGAGATACAAAAGCTCCTGCTGCAATGGTGACTAGAACGCAACCAGTTCTTGAGACTGAATATGCACCCTGAGATTTCCACCATCTGTTCAATGTTTCATCGTTATTATTCAATTACTATTCTTATTCAACATCACTTCCTACAAACTATCATTCTTTGAAGAGAAGAAAATCACACAGTTTATGTGTTTGTTTATCACTATTTCCTTCAGCCATCTATTGGTAATTACTTTTTAGTGTGCGAGGATCCTCGTGCACAACTGTCGCACAACTGTCCTCACTCATTTGGAAACACGAGTTCAATTCTTTTCTTTTCTTTTTTGGCAGTGAAGAAACATTTATCAACATATCAAGTTTCTTTTTTCATGAATTCATTTGGTTTAAGAACAATTTCCAAAATACAGAGCACAGAGCAAGTTTGTTCATAGCAGTCATTCTCCCGCAGCCTCACAGAACATAAACATTCTCATACTTTACAAATAGTCATATCCTTCCTAGGAAGCCTTCAATTGACAGTGCAATGACTGGACACCTCCAAACACAACAAAGCTGTTATTAACATATTCAATCTCAACTCACATCAGTTTATCCATTTTCTTACCCAAATAAAAAAAACAGCAACTTTTTACCAGTGATTAATTCAAACCAACATGGAAAAAGGCAATTAACGAGATTAAAAAGGAGATTTGTGAGGTTTGTTTGTCAGCAATGTTGAAACTTTCAACTAGTACATTTTTTCTTCCTTTTTCCAGGGTCCATTAGTAGTATATCGAGCTCCTTGTACCTTGCACAACATTACGGTAAAAGACGCTTTGAATTGCAAGTTTCTGATTTAGTAAAGAAACATATTCAAACAATTGCTATGTCATCTTAAAGGGAAAGTAAAAGAGGCTTTGAATTGCAAATTTTTGGATTCCAAAAGGCACAGAAATCGCACAATAGAGAAAATGTATGGCCACATATAGAGAAAACACAATCATGAATTCTTAAAATTGTTAACTTTTCTCTAGTTACGAACACAAAAATCAGGAAGTGTTTAGTATTATTGAGGCAAACCTCTACTCCATGATAACGTATAGCGATCGTTTAACACTAGATGATCTATAGTACTTGTACTCATATGTGAAAGGAAACTATGTGAGAAGGGGAGCGGAGGGGAAGATAGAATCAAGCTAGCATATTTTAAGCCAATGTACTTTATTTTTTCTGGCAATCCTCTACTGTATATATTGATTGAAAGGAAAACCAAGAAAAACTCATGATATTCCAAACAAAATTAGTAATTTTGAAAGCGAAAATTATGTTCTTTTTATTTCTTTTCGCTTGGTTCAATGGCAAATTAAGAAGAAAATAAGCTTTAATACTTAGTCAATTTATCCGGTTTCCCTTCCCATTCCTTTTACTTTTCTTCATTTCCTTCGCTCCAAAGAAAGCAGCAACCAAGTATTATATAAGCATTATGTCTTCACTTAATTATTGAATTTTCGAAAACAAACTAATTGATAGAAAACCCTAAATAACAAAGGGGATAGATGAAGTACAAAACTGGGCTTCGAAATTTATTCAATCAAACGGAAAAACGAAAAAAAGAAAGTAAAATAACATATAGTTCGAAGAAGAAATAATGAAGAGTGAAAATCATAATTCGAAGAAGAAATATCATAATTCCATGGCCACATCCCACATATCGTTACCGATGTGTTTTGGCTAATCCAATTCCAAGAAAGAAAAAACATAATTCGAAGAAGAAATAATGAAGAATGAAAATGAACGAGAAGTGGAAAGAAAATAGAGAAAATACACGGCCATGAGCAGCTTTGTGAATGTAAAATTGAGCATTTCCCATAACGCAAAGCATCCCAGCTATTATTCCAAAGGGAGTGCAGCTTCCAACCATACCCAACCCATCCTTCGTCTTCTTCACAATTCAGTCTCCTCTTCTCTCCCCGTTTCTTCTTCTTCTAGTTCCTGTTCTCCGAATTGAATTTGTTTATTTTCTCTAACATCAGTCATTAGATCATTATGGGCCCCTTTTAGATTGGGCCTTAAGACACGGGAAGGTTCCTGTACTAGCTTCTGCATTATCGAAATTCTAATGACGATTGAAGATGACAGAGAGGGATGGATAATTGATAAGGGTTCAGTTCTTTTGGCAATCACCATGAGATCATTCATACATAAATTCTTGATACCGATGCCGTAGGAAAAATCAATTGATGATATTTGTGTATTATTCAACTGAAAAGACTTTGGAGCTCAGATAGGATAGCCTTCAGTCTTCGTAATTAAATACATACCGTGTGGTTTTGAATTGAAATTGGAATTGCTTATAGCTAGCAGCCTTTTAAGCTTCTTCTACCCAATGTCCATCGTGGGCCCGCCCCCTCCCCCCGGTTTATATTAATCTTTATTACAAAAAGAATCTCAATATGAATAAGATCATTTAAACGACGAAACCCAGTAGAAATTTAATGGGCAAGTGGAAGATGTTAATGGTTATGCGTTTAAAATATGTGTATTAATATTTTAAGATAAAATTTAATGAATTATATTTTTCTAATAATTGTTGTTGAATAGTTTATATAAATATTTAAAAATTTCGTATTCATTAATGAGACTATGATCTTGTATTAGTACGAGAGGATTAAGATCATAGATAATGAATCAAAATGTCAATAACATATTAAAGTATGATATCTTTAATGAATGGTTGCTAGTACGATTTACTAACCATTATGAATACATGTGATCTAGATCCGGATAATTGATGTGGATAAACATCTTAGTGAATGCACTTTATATAATAAGATTATATACGACATGACCGATGTAAATTAATATCTTTACTTATGTACCGTTTATCATAAACATTTAATACACATCAATCTGATGATCATACTGGATCTTTTGATTCACTCGTTAATGTTTGTTTGTAAAATAGGCTAATAACTTTTGTTTTGGAGATTCGGTGATGTGGATGACTGTAAATATGATCTTACAAGATTTGGAATTCAAGTTTTTCTAACGGATCGTATATTGGTTCATTTAAGTGTTAATTCCGGAACTGAATGGTTATTGAACTCAAATTTATAATACGATTATAAATTAGCCATTCACTAGTGAATTAATGGTACTTATGTATCAACAGGTAATTAGAAGGGTAAAACAGTAGTTTTGATCAGCTCTAATTTACGAACCAATAGTTAAAGGGGCGAACTACGTGAAATAATTATATCAACGGACTACACGAAAATACTCTGTAAATACATTCTACAATCTCTAAGAGTGCAATTCCATATTTATAGTCGAGTAATAATAAAATTAATAAATATGATTATTTAATTAAAAAATTTGATTTATAATCTGGTTTATTGGAGCTTAAGATTATAGGTCTATGGTCCTCAAGTCACATCTGTACTACGCAATCTATGGTGTGAATATTTCAGGACATGAGAAAATGACCGACTTGTAAAAAAAAATTTATTCTGGGGGAAGTACGTCATTATAAGATAATTATGTGTGATTAATTAATTGAATTATTTATAAATAAATTTCAGAAATTATATATATATATATATATAATTATATTGGTTAATTTTTTAATTATCGATTAGTGAGATAAAATATCTAATTTATAAAATTAAATAATTATAAATTATTATTAGATAATAATTTGAATAAACTAAATCTGTTATTTGTAAACTAACAGATAAGTTAATTGATAGGAATGATCAGATATGTCAATTTTGAATTAACTGATATCTAGATATTTATCTAATTAAAATAAATATTTAATTCACAGTAATTATCGTGTGTCAATCACTGTTTGAGAATCAAAGATTGACATGAACTACTATACTGTCACATGGCACCGCAATAGTATGAGTGCAATATTATAGTGTCGTGGCACACTGCAATAATAATTTTGAAATTAAATATTATTTTTAGTTTATTCTAAAAAATCTGATATGCCATTATCTAGAAAATATATAGATATTATTCTATTAACCTCATGGTAGACAACAAGTTGTGAACACAATTGCTATTAGGGTGAATTTTTTCTGTGGTTAAAAAGTTAATCAAAAAGCACTGAAAGAATTATCATCATATTCTCTCAGATGATTGTCTCACAAAAATTAATCATTCTCAGTAAATCTCTAGATCTCATGTGTTGAGTACATCTAAAAACAGAAAAGAGTGTATTTGATTACTCTACGTGCCCACACACGTCCTAGTGCGTTTAAGGATTGACTTGAAAAATCTTGGTATGGATCTCGAAGTCCGTTGTTCGTACAAACGTAGGATCGTTGGCTAGCGAGGACGCTTGATATATACTATAAGAGTTATATGATTCCTATCCACGTACGTTTTAGATTTAATATATAAATATGTAATGAATCCTAATTGAATTTTTTTTTATTTTAGAAACCGTTGCATCGCGCTTGTTTTAGTTTTATCGAAAAACATATGATTCGTTTCTAATAAATTTTTAAAAGACACCACGCCTCCGTCGCACGTGCGTTGCATTTTTTCAACAAAGACATCAGCTGTCTGATCAGCATATGAAACACGTAAAATGAGAAGTGTACCGTGAGCAAGATGATGGCGGACAAGGTGACAAGCAGTTCAATATGCTTTATGCGCTCATAAAACACATCATTATGAGCAATCTGGATGGCACTCTGATTCTCACAATAAATATTTGTAGCCTTCGGTTGTGAGATCCCCATATCTTGTAATAACCATCTCGACCAAATAAGTTCAGAAGTAGTGTTTGCAAGAGCTCTATACTTTGCCTATATACTTGAGCGAGACATTACTATTTGTTGTTTACTACGCCAAGAAATCAGAGAATCTCCTAAAAAGAAACAGTAACCAGTGATAGATATTCTATCTGTAGAATCTCCTGCCCAATCAACATAAAAAAGTTCATGTAGTATCAATGGGGATTTCGTAGAGAAGTGAAGACCATGAAAGAGAGTACCCTTGACATAGCGAAGAATACGTAATACTGCAACAAAGTGAGTAGTACATGGAGTAGGCATGAACTGGCTAACTATATGAGCAACATAAGCTATGTATGGATGAGTAGCAGTAAGATAAATAAGACTTCCAACCAATTGCCTGTAAAGAGTGGGATCATCTAAAAGGGTCCCTTCTGTAGGTGAGAGTTTGACATTGGCCTCAAGAGGAGTGTTGGTACTTTTATTATCTATCAAGTTGGCACGTGCTAAAAGACCAATGGCATATTCGGCTTGAGTCAAGTAATAACTTGTACTGTTAGAAGAAACTTCTAGCCCAAGAAAGTAGCTCAAATGGCCAAGATCATTCATTTCAAACTGAATATTAAGAAACTGTTTTAACTCTTCAATTGCATGTAAGTCATCCCCAATAATAATCATATCATCCACATATAACAGTAAAAGAGTGTATCCTTTATCTGTTTTGCGAATAAATAAAGCATTATCATAGGAACTAGAGGTAAATCCGAACTTGTCAATGGTAGAGCTAAATTTTGCAAACCATGCTCTAGGAGCTTGTTTAAGACCATATAAGGCCTTACGAAGATGACAGACTTTACTAGGAGCATGATGATAACAGGTGGTGGTTTCATATAAACTTATTCCGTAAGATCCCCATTGAGAAAGGCATTTTTGACATCCATATGAAATATTGGCCATTTTCGTATAGCTGCCACAGCTATAAGACTTCGGACAGAGGTGAGAAGAGCCACTGGAGTAAGAGTTTCTTCATAATCGCTGTTGTACTCTTGGGTAAATCCTTTTGCCACGAAGTTAGATTTGTTACGTTCTACTGAACCTTCTGCATGAGTTTTGATCTCATAAACACATTTACAACCTATTGCAGTTTTACCAATAGGTAAATCCACCATTTCCCAAATGTGAGTTTTAGTTAAGGACTGCAATTCTTCTGTCATTGCCTGCTGCCACAAATGATTAGTACTAGCTTCCTTATAAGAGGAAGGTTCGTGCAAAGAAACAATGGTAGGATAACAATGATAATCATGAAGATAAGAAGGTGGTTGGCGTACTCTAGTGGATTCTCACCAAGAGGCTCGAATGAAGGTTCATGATCAACAAACCGGGTGGATACTTCAGACATAGGATAAAAATGATCATTTGTTTGTCCTGCATCAAAAGGGTTAATGGGCGATGGAGAAGACTCAAGAAATAACTCGATAGTTGGATTAATGAAGAAAGGTGAGTGATGGTTGGGCAACTCAAACTGAGAATTGAAGAAAATATTTTGTGTTCACAAAATGTGACATACCGAGAAATGCAAAGACGTTTAGAGATTAGATCCCAACATCCTGTATCATTTATGTTCAATATCATATCCCAAAAAGCAACATAAACGAGCATGAGGTTCTAATTTTGAACGTTCATGTAGCTGTGGAAGAATGAAACAGGCACATCTAAAACATGAAGGAGACTATAGTTGGGTGAAGTATCGTATAAATGTTCATAAGGAGTCTGATTATTGATCACAATATAAGGAACATTGTTTATAGTGTAGAATGGCTTGAGGGCAGCTTCCCCTAAAAACGATCAAGACATGGTGAAATATTTAAAAGAGTTCTCAAAGTGTCCAAGATATGTCTATGTTTTCTTTCTGCATGACCATTTTATTGAGAAGTACCAGGATGGATGTGCCATGTTTTGAGAGAAGGTTGATGAATTTGGTATCCCTATATTCCATGGCATTATCTGTTCGAAGAGTTTTAATAATACAAGAAACTTGGGTTTGAACAAAGGCAACAAAACTACCATAAATTTGGGATAATTATGACCGATGCTTCATGAAATAAATCCAAGTAAACCTAGAATAATTATCCACAAAAATACAAAGTAAATAACACCTCCCATAGTAGGTATAAGAGAGGGTCCCAAAATATCAATATACACAAGATCAAAAATAGCAGAAGAAATAGAATCACTTTTATTAAAAGGCAAAGCATGATGTTTTTCAAGTTGAGAAGAAGCGCAATATAAATCCTCATATTTAGTTTGCCCTAAAACACTAGTAGAACATAAAATTTTGAGTTTAGAAGAAGAAACAAGAGAACGACGAGAGTGCCATACAAATGGGGTTATAGTAGCAGTAGCCACAGAGGTATTTTGAAGTGGCAATTGAAGGCAAGAAAGTTCAAACAGACGATCACCCTTACGCCCTATCCCAAGGATATGTCCATATGTAGATCCTGCACGTAACAACTATTATAAGAAAAGTGTAAGTCAAGACCAAGATCACATAATTGACCCACAGAAATAAGATTTAATGAAAGTTTAAGATCTAGAAATGTGTTAGGCAAAGATAGACTGGGAGTGAAAACATCACCAATATGACTAACGCAGCAATAGTTATTAGTAGTGTGTATAACATGGGGATAAAAGACACTATTTTTATATTTAAAAAGATGATTATCAGCAGTCATATGGTTGCAACAACCAGAATCAAAGAACTAAGATGAGGAAGTACCTGAAGTGGCAAATAAAATAGATGTAGAAGTATTACCAGTGAAGAGATTAAGCTAAGGATTATTTGAGAGTATTCAATTCAACATGACTGAGAAGGTCATTTAAGGCAGATGAAGCATTAGTAACAGCATGAGTATTAGTAACAGCAGCAACATAGTCATTGTTAGACTTTGATTTCTTATTTTGTAAATTAAAACATTATGAAATTACATGTCCTGACTTGTGGGAATACCTGCAAACCTTTTTTCTGTGAAGTTGCTAGACAAACTGGCGAGGTGTTAAGGCAGAAAGGGTAGCCTCTTCAGCTAATAATTCTGTAACTATTGTTTCAAGTTTGGGACAAGAATCCCTATGTAGTATAGAGGATCTAACAAACTCAAATTCATCATTCAAAGCCAAAGTAAACTGATAAACACGCAATTCGTCCCTTTCTTTAGCATAAAGTGTAGCATCACAAGGGTCATACCATTGTGGTTCAGATAGTGATAATTGATCGCATATAGCACCTATATCAGATAAAAATTCATTAATTGACTGACCTGATTTTTTATGCATACGACTGTGAGTCCCATAAAGGTGAAACCAATGAATGGCATCAGTAGTCGAGTAGTGTTTGGTTAGCAAATCCCAAACTTCTTTAGCTGTCTCTAGATGCCCAAATTGAACTTTGATAGACGGGATGCAAGTGTTATGCAACCACGTAAGAATTTGGTGATTCTTATTGTCCCAATCCTCAAGCCGTTAAAATTTTTATGCATCTTCTTCATCTTTCGTTTGGATTGGTTTAGTAACATCACCAAAAATATAACGCCAAAGTTTTCTCCCTTTAAGAAAACTAGACATCTCTTGAGATGAAAGCACATAATTGGATCCATTAAAAATAGTGTTAATAGAGTGTGAGATGTCCAACTTTTCCATAATAGCAGTGGGAGAATAAGATTAATAGGTAAAATATATAAAGATGAAACCTGGTGATTTAGACAAAGTCAGGCAAAAATTAGCTCCGAAATGACAAGAGCACGTCAAGAATATTGATCTGGAAGCAAGACCAAAAGTAATTTGCAGAAAGGAATTGAAATTGCTTATGTAACATGTGCTTGTCTTGGCCCAAACAAAGGAAATGGAAGATGGCCCAAATATTGTAACGTGTTCTTCCAAACATCGGATTGGAAGAACAATGAATAGAACAAGATCGTTGGGAATTCGGTCTGGAAGCTATGGGTCTTCGGATAAATAGCTGCGAAACGGGATTTCGCCAACTCACGTAAGCCTTCGAAGATACTTAAACAAAATAAATTCTTTAATGTCTCTTGAACAAGGTTGGTGTTGATACTAGGAAATTAAGGTTTGACCATAGACAGAGGTAAGAAAATTCCAGGATAGAGGACCAAGCCACATGAGACCAATGAAAAAAAATTTAAATTGTAGAGCAATGTTCTAATACCATGTATAAATAGAAAGAGATTGATTTGTATTTCTTGAATTATATTTTACAAGGAGTCGCGATTGTTTATAATACATGAATAGTACAATACAATGAAGGATCCATTGACAACTATAAAAGGAAGGATCTGTTTGAAGAATTTTACAGAATGAAGAAAGGGAGAAGCTTGATCATACAAAGAGCAAGAGAGTAAAATAAAGAAAGAATATGAAGGAAGAAAAGTAATTATGTCCGATTAACACAAAAGGAACATTAACAGTAGCAATAGTTACACAAAGCTAACAACCCATAACAGTTAGTTAGAGCTCAAAGACAAATATACCATTTAATTAACAACTAAATCTAAACTTATCACTTAACATCCCTCATCAAACTTATAAGAGAATCAAAGATAAGTTTATCCCTTAAAAAATGCTATTGAGAAATAGGGAGAGGTTTGATGAATAAGTCAGCAAGTTGTAATGGAGAAAGGATATACTTTACCTCTAAGTCCTTTTTAATCACTTTTTTCTCTAACAAAATGATAATCTATTTCTACATGCTTTGTTCTAGCATGAAGAATTAGGTTGGAAGCCAAGGATATTGCTGATGTATTATCACAATAAATCGTTGGAGCCTTGAGATTGAAAAATGTGTAAGTCTTTGAGAATCTGCTGAATCCAGTTAAGCTCTGCAGTGACGTTGGCTAAAGATTTGTATTCGACCTCTGTAGAGGATCTTGCCACCGTCGCCTGCTTCTTGGCACTCCAAGAGATTGGGTTGGAACCAAGGAACACGATAAATCCTAAAGTGGAACGTTTGTCATTCAGATCTCCAGCCCAATCCGTATCAATAAAGGCCTGCAGATGAAGATTTTCAGGTTTAAAAAGAAGACCATGATTCGAAGTGCCACTAACATATCTCAGAATACGTTTAACAACAGTAAAATGGGAAACAGTAGGGGAATTCATGAATTAATAAACACGATTCACAATAAAACTTATATCAGGTCGAGTGAAAGCTAAATACTGAAGAGAGCCAATGGTGTTTCTATAAAGAGTGACATCAGCAAAAGGAGAACCGACATGACTATATAAAGGAGATTTTCTAGAGAAAGAAGATTGGCATGGTTTAACAGTACACATGCTAGCCATATTGAGTAATTCCTTAGCATATTTGTATTGATTAATTAAAATTCCAGCATAAGTTCTGGTTATTTCAAGACTTTAGAAGTAGTGCAAGTTTCCTAAAATAGTCATATCAAAATCAGTTTTTAACTTATTGACAATGTGGTCTATCCTGATAGAATTAGTCCCACTAATAGTTATATCATCAACATACAATGAAATATATATGTTAGAGCCAGAAGATGTATAAATGAATAGAGAAGTGCCAGCCTGAGACGTAATAAAACCAAGAGAAATAAGATGAGTAGTAAAACGCTCAAACCATGCCCATGTTGCCTTTTTAAGACCATACAAAGACACGTTTAATTTACAAACATAGTCAAGATATTTCTTATCTACAAAATCGGGAGGCTGACACATATAAACATCTTCAGACAAAGAACCATGGACAAAGGCATTCTTAACATCAAGTTGTCTTAATGGCCAGTTATAAGTAGCGACAAGAGAAAGTAAATTAAGAATAGTTGGTTTCTTGATTACAGGGCTAAAAATTTCCCCATAATCAAGACCAGCCTGTTGGTGATACCCCTTAGCTACCAATCTGACTTTATATCTAACTATAGAACCATCTGGGTTATGCTTTAGTTTGTAAACCCATTTGCACCCCACAAGATTTTTGTGATGAGGCAAAGGCACCAGAGTCCAAGTGTTTTGAGCAAGTACGGGTTTATATTAATCATTCATGGCTTGAATCTATTCTCGACTTTTGGCAGCAGTAGCATAGGAAGTGGGTTCATAGGGAGTAATCTGAGTCAAAGGAGCAGACACAAGAAAAACTTTCTTTTTATAAATACCAGATTTGGATTTTATTTGCATAGGATAAGTAGAGTGTAAAGTGACAACATGATGGTGAGTAAGAGCTAAAGATCATGTGGAGATAGAATCAATATTTTGAGCATGCAAGTCTGGAGAAATAGAAGGAGAAAGACGAGTAGAATCAACAACATGCAAATCAAAGTTAAAAGAATACAACAGATCCAACAACATGCAAAATAAAATCATGATCAATATTAAAACGCACAAAATCAGTAGCCAGAACACTAGCAGAATCAGAATTAAATGAATTTTCAGAAATAGTATCAGATAAGGTAGCAATAGAATCATTATGTGCAGCAGAAAAAGAGCCATATATGCCACTAGAAGTAGTCTCATTAACATGTATAGGAATTGTTTCAATGACATGCAATTTGGAGGGAGTTATAGAAGCAACATTAACAGTCCCATTTCTATTATTAATGAAACTATTTTGCAATAAAGGAAGAGTAGAGAAATACCTTGTAGAAGGCATGTCAGTAGACTGTTGATTAGAAAGTTGCACATAAGAGTTAAAGGTAGCAAACTGATAACATTGTTCATAAAAAAGAACATGTTGAGAGATATAAAACTTGTTAGAGTGTAAATCATAGCAAATGTAACCCTTTTGATCTAAAGCATATTCTAGAAACACGCATTGAACAGATTTAGATTGAAATTTATTTTTCATGTATGGTTTTAAGTGAGGATAGCATGCACAACCAAATATTCTAAGGGATTCATAATGAGGAAGCTTACCAAATAATTTTTGAAAAGGAGAATTGTTATTTAGAGATGAGCTAGGCATCCTATTAATTAAATATGCAGAAACAACAAAGGCATAGTTCCAAAAGATTTTAGGAACAGAAGCATAATCTAATAGTGTTAGACCTGTCTCAACTAAGTGTCTATGCTTACGTTCAACAACTCCACTCTGTTGAGGAGTAGAAGGCCATGTAGTTTGATGCTGAATACCATTCTGTTAGATCATTTAAAAACGTAAAAAAAAACATCATATTTGTGCACAATAGGAAAGAACCATGCGAAACGAGACATGTCGTCAATAAAATAACATAATACATATGCCCAAAAATTGAAACAATAGGGGAAGGACCCCAAACATCAGTATGAATAATATCCAAATGAGAAGAGGATATAGAGTCATAAAGAGGAAAATATAAGCTTGTCATTTTATTAGCAACACAACTTATACAGAAAGTATTATAAAAAATAGAAGAAGTACAAGAAATATTCGCTAAGCTTAAAATGTGTTTAATAACATTGGGAGAGGGGTGACCTAGCCTAGAATGCCAAGAGAATTAGAAGTCTTGGCACCAAGACATGCAGAAAAATTTCTAGGCAATTTACAGGTATAAGATAGAGACCATTGACACTATGACGCTTATGCCTAACTATGCCTGATGCCTTGTCTTGAATAAAGAAAGATTCAGCATCAAAGATAAACCTCCAGTTATTATCTAGGAAAAATTTGTACACATAAAGCAAGTTTAAAGCTAATTCAGGAACATTGTGTAATTCAAAAAAAGGAAAAGTATTACAGGAGGTTTGAATCATACCAGACCCAGAATGTGAGATGGATAAATATTGACCATTGCCAATGTATATCCCTTCTTCACCGGTATACTCAGCCGTGATGAATATATTTGCAAGATCCGAAGTTAAGTGGGTAATTGTACCCAGTGTCTGAAAGCAATACCTGTATGTCATTTGGATGAGGATTATGTGCCACAACATTCATGACATGGAGGTTTGTTGGAGGATTTCTCCCTTGGTACGAAAAGTTCATTCGATGATAACAATCAACAGCACTGTGCCCCCATTTGATTGTAAATTTGGCAATGAATTTTTATGTTCTGAGTACCACTCATAATATGGTTCAGAATTCTTGAAATTTTGTTGATGTTGTGGCTGAGCTCCAAGAATAAAAGTTTGGGGGAGGGAAATTCCACGTTGGTGATCGAGCTCCTCGTCCCGTATTCGACCGACCAAAATCATGATTGCCTCTGTAACCACGATTGCCTCTGCCTCGATTGTTTCCATTGTTGTTGAAAGAAGCAATAAAGGCAGTATTCGAGAATTGAGTGTCCAGATTCTTATTGTATTTTAAGATACCCTTCTTCAGTCTTTAGGAGGACATGAAGCTCCTAAAGAGATAATGGTTTTGACCTTGTACGGATAGAAGTTTGAACAGTATTGTACTTAGGTGGAAGACCATTTATTGTGTAGATGAGGACATCTTCGTCGTCAATGTTAACTAAGACTGCTGAAAGCTTATCCTTAACCTCCTTTATGCGTTGAATATATGAATTGATTGTCTCCAAAAGCTTCTTTGATATTGATTGAAGGTCCAATTTTAACCTAACGATATTTGTGCAAGATAGAGAAGAGAAACGGCGTTTGGCAGATTTATATACCTATTTGGAGGTCTTATAGCCGACGACATAAGACAGTGCAATGAGAGAAAGTGTTGTATTTATCAGGGTTATGAGAACTTGATCTTGTGCAACCCATTGATCAAATCTTGGATCTTGAATCTGTAACACATCTTCATTTTTTCAGGAACCTTGAAGGGCACTGTACAGGACCATCTATATACCCGAAGATATATGAGCTTTGAGAATTGCTGAAATTTTGTATTTCCAAAGATAAAATTGGAAGAATTAAGTCTTGTGGAAATGAGATTACAAATGTTGGAGAGGAGAAAGATAGGAGAATGAGGGCTAGATTCAGAGGTAGCCATGGTTGAAGAAGAAGAAGTGGTTAAGATTGGGTCTTGGGTTGAAGAAGGAGGAGTTAGGGTTCCCGAATTTTTCTGATTTTGGGGAAGAGATTGAACTTGATTTTCAATCAAGATGCAGGTCTGAAGTGCTGTGATACCATGAAGAATTTTACAGAATGAAGAAAGGGAGAAGCTGGACCGTACAAAGAGCAAGAGAGGAGAAGAAAGAAAGAAGAGGAAGGAAGAAAAGTAATTCTGTCTGATTAACACAAAATGAACAGTAACAACAATAGTTATACAAAGCTAACAACCCATAATCAGCTAGTTAGAGCTCAGAGACAAATATACCCATTAATTAACAACTAAATCTAAGCTTATCACTTAACACCATTGACAATGAAATTGCTAAAATCAAATTATACAAGAATATATAAGATCAAACAGTGTTGAGAAAAAATATTATACGACAATCTTCTAACAGTATTGATTAAAAGATGAGCTCATATAGTTAGGGAAGCAGGGGGCAGCTATCATCAAATCTTCTTCATCCCTTTCACGCATAAACTTACATCATTCCTTTCTCTGTCTTTTCTTTAAGCATCGAGAAAAAAATTAAAAATGTATATCAAAGACCTGAGTTTCGATAAGCTCAACCTCAAATGCTCAATCATTAATTTCAATTATAATCATGCTGCTGTAAGTGTGTTCACCCAAGCAATGAATAAAATCCAGTTACAATTAAAACATCAAATACAACTATTGTTAGCTTCTTCACATTACTAAAACGACGTAGTTGGTTGGTATACATTGTCAGGTTCTTCTTAGGATTCTCTTTTTGGTATAGCAGTGTGTGCGTTGGCACTTGGCCAACTGGGATTTTATTAGCTTCTTTGTATAGTGTGTTATCTTCCGCATATACTCATATGAAATGTAATTTTTTTTAATTAATGTTAAGCAGTAGCTCCAAAGTAATGCTTAATTATGATGTAATAGTGTAAATGTGATAAAACCACACATTTCACTCATACTTAAAAATCTATTACTTTCATGTTTATTTGTATTTTAGGTACGATATAAAAATGTATACTGTTTTTTACGCTTTTAATTCATGTAATTTATATACACAATAATGATTGAAACTTCGTTAAAATTCTCTCAAATTGTAAAAACACTTTGAAATTTATAATTTGTATTTGTCAAAAACCATCGACACCTTAAATTGAGCTTCATTAAGAAAGGAAAAGAAAAATCAAAACAAAGAATCCGCTTCTCTGTCAGTATCTCCAGCAAATAAAATAATACTAATAATATTTTTCAATTTGTTTTTTTTTTTTTTACTTTTCCAAGTTTCACCAATTATCGCCCATACAAAAATTAATTACATAAGAGAGAAGAAGAAAGAAAGTGGTGAATAAAAATGGGAAGAACAGTGAAAGAGAGCAGTAGTAACATAATTACAGATTTGCCTTTCTTTCAGCAAAATTCAGAGAGAGAGAGAGAGAGAGAGAGAGAGAGAGAGAGAGAGCTGTCGACCTTTTATTTAGTATTTGCCCCCATTATTGAAGTTTCTGTATTGCACCTTTTTCCTCTGCAGCGGCTACTGCTGAATCCCCTTTTCCATTCCGTTGCCTTTTGTTTTTTTGATTTTAGATTCTAAAAGAATAAGAAAAAGTAATGTCAGGTTTGTATAATCCCAACTTCTCACCTGCAAGAGCTGCTTCTCCACAGATAAGAAGCACCCCAGATGTTGACAGGTATTCTTTCCTCTCAGATGTTCATCTTTCATTCTTCAACACAATTTTATACTAAAGCAAGGCGCTTTGCAAGAATACTTATCTGGGTCAAGCTCTTTCTCTTTCACTTGGAGCTAATTACTTTATGCTTATTCAATTTAGCTGCTACGTATACAATTTTCCTCACCTTCTGATCTATATGTGATTGTTGTCTTGTTCTGTAGTCAATACTTGGCAGAGCTTTTAGCAGAGCATCAGAAGCTCGGACCCTTCATGCAAGTCCTTCCGATATGTAACCGACTTTTAAATCAAGGTCTTCACTCTACTTCTCTTCTGATTTCTATCGGTTTATCTTTTACCTGTTTTTGTTTTCTCTCCCCCATCTCTTTTAACTGCATCAGTAGGCAAAGCAAATGTGCCTCTTATGCGTTTAGATCTGGCTGATTGGTTTTAGCAGCAAAAACATGGGCACTATTTTATTCTTTTAAAAGCATTTATTGTTTCTATTCTTCTTCTCTTTCACTATTTTGATTTCAGATTTATGCCTTCAATCTTGACGGATCATAGGACAATTTTGAAATCTGTTCATGTTATATAATAATATTCCCTTTGTAAGCTACAGGATAACTTTGATTTGCATACATTTATGCATTAGTCGTTTTCTGATCAACGCTTTAACACTTCCACTGGTGTTTATGGCAGAGAGAAACAATTACTTATCAAAATCTCAATTTAGGAGCTTAGTCAATATAATGGTGGTTTTGAGGAGGAAATCCATGAATGCAACGACTGTCTCTGCCTAAACAACTTATTTTTTCTAAACTTACACGCTTAAGTAGTGTTAGAGTAAAGCTAGGAACTACAACACATAACTTTTGATCTATGATTTGGGCATATAATGTTGGGGTTGAGGAAGTTCTTCCTTGAAGTTACTGGCATGCAGACTTGGACCCAAATTTAGCTAAGAAGTTTCAGCCAATAAACGTTTGTTCTTGAACCACTCGAACAGTAGGCTAAATGCCGCACACTTGAACTTGTACTCTCGAAGATGTCAATGATGCCATAAGTTTGGACTTTCATTGAGCTTATAGCATAAGAGTTGTTAAAAGCAGAGATTCATCTCGTGGAGGTTGTCTCTCGTAAGTGGTCTCTGTATTTTTAATGGTCAATATATTTGGGAACCTAAGAACAAAATATATTTAATGCCATTCTCAAAAGGCTCCTTGACTCCCTGACCTTGAACTTCTTTTACTTGTCAATAATTCTGAGATGCATCAAGTCAAGTTGCAAACTTTCGCTGCATCACAATGGTAATAAGATACTCTTTTCCTTATATAATTGGAAGTATTTGTTCGTGGGTGCTTTTGCAAAGAATATGTAACCGCATTTTCTCTTTGTTTTCCTGCTAGCTTAGCCTCATTTTGCTATGTCATTTCAAGATTGCGGGTGAATTTCCCTTATGATAACTTGTTTACATGCAGAGATCTTACGGGTGTCCAGAATGATGTCCAACCAAGGTTTTAGTGACTTTGACAGACTGCGGCATAGAAGCCCAAGTCCAATGGCATCTTCTGTAACTGGCACAGGCTTAGGTGGCTGGAATGGTCTTCCGGATGAGGTAATTATTCTTCAGATCAACAACCTTGCATCGAAATATTGCGCCTCAAAATTCATGTTGTTGGTTCTTAATATTTGAGTACTTTCGCCAGTTTTTGGTTGCGGTTAATTTCATATGATGAAACTGTTCCTTCAAATTGATTGAACACTTGACAGAATTCCTAGTTGCTATGTAAATCATATTTTTTGGGATGAAAGGAAAGACAAGTTTCTTCAAGAGACTTAATATAGTTTTATCTGTAAGAAATACCTAACAGAAGGAAACTCTTGAGTGAATAAAAATGGTTTGAGAATTAAGAGGTTTTGAATAGATCAATTAGAGAATCCATCTGCATTATTTCCCTAACAGTGCTAATTTCGCATAACTCAGTATTTATGTTGGGATGAGTCGGATGACAGCTGCAAATCATGAATAACCCATATATTCACTTTCCTTGATTTTGGCATTCTTTTTCTTTCTCGTTGTCTGTTCATGACTCCATAACAAACTATTGACATCTACTCTCAACAAAGTCACTTCATTTTTCCTACCTGGTGTTCTGAAATGCATCTGATATCATCCGTTATAAGTGAACATATCTAACGGGATAGAATAAAATATGCTCATGGAGCTGTTTTAAATTTCAAACTCACATCTTCACATCCAACATCATTTTGACACGAAATCTTTGATTGAGTCTGAATGGGGATGAAAGACATGCAGAAAGAACGATGACTGTATTTTAATTACCTGTAATTCGATTTTAACTTTTCCAAGCAGCTCCTGCTATGGAATCATATAGCATAGGAGTAAATTATTATAGCTAGGGTTCTTATAAAAAAAAGTATAGCTCGGGATATATATGACTTTGACAGCATGGTTTAGATTTGTCTGAGTTATATTACTTTTGCATTTCATTCTTATTGGGTTTTCTGTTGTACACTAATGTTATTCACCTGACAAATTCTGTGAATATGAAATCACTAATTTGAAGGTGGCAAATCAGATGCCTAACGATTCAATGATCTGGAAATTGAATTTGATTCTATTCCATAATTATGATATATTTGGTTGCTTTTTCTATTAGCTTTTTATGTTAAACTGTTTAAGACAGTAAGACGTTGTTACACAGCAGCGATTAAGTGGACCCCCTGGAATGACAATGGACTGGCAAGGTGCACCTGCAAGCCCTAGTTCATTTACTGTAAAGAGAATTTTGCGTTTGGAAATTCCAGTTGATAATTATCCCAATGTAAGTTCTCTAGAATGCTACTGCAAATATATCTAATGATATTTTTATCATATATTTTCAAGTCATTGGAAGTAAATTACAGGGATGAAATAAAATCTGATATGCTTGCTTCTTTATGGATATTAGTTTAATTTTGTTGGGCGACTTCTGGGACCTAGAGGTAACTCTCTGAAACGGGTGGAAGTTACCACAGGGTGCCGGGTATACATTAGAGGAAAGGGGTCCGTGAAGGATCCTGACAAGGTACTGCATAAAGATATTCTTTTTGGATTTGATATATAATCACAATTGAAAATCCTATTTACGTTTTTGTCTAAATTGACTCATTTTGATTGGTTCTATTAACAAAACTTGTTTGAGTTCTACTAGAAGGATAGTGTATGTATGTTAATACAATTTTCTTTCTTTCTTTTTCAATCTCAAGGAAGAGAAGCTACGTGGGAGACCTGGTTATGAACATCTGAATGAACCACTTCATATATTAATTGAGGCAGATTTGCCAGCCAACATTGTTGATATAAGGTTGAGACAGGCACAGGAAATTATTGAAGAACTGCTCAAACCTGTGGTACAATCTCCAACCTGATTCTCCGTTTTTCTTCTCTTTTTTTTTGTTCTTTTGGAAACTTTGTGCAAATTACACATGTCCGTAAGATCACTGGCTCTTTCCTGCCTTGTTTTCCTAAAACCGTTCACTTGAGTATACACTTGTGCGTAGACACAGTTCGAGACATCTGCTTGATTGGGGAGAAATTCCATTCCTTTTTTCTATGATCTGACTTTTGGAAGTCTGCTCTGTTGTTTAACGAAATGTGATTCAGGGAAGCAATTATGGATGCAATTAATAATAACCAGAACAAAAGGTCTGTTGAAAAGTCTGAAATAAACTTTTTATAACCAACCAGCAGTCCATGTTTTGGCATTCAAAAGTGTTCATCTTTTTGTTTTATAACTGATTCTAATCTTATCATCAAAACAAGTGCACTAAATGCTTCTTTGAAGTGAGGAAAGGGGATTTCAGAGTTGAAGTCAAAGAGAAAAGCGTTCATTTTGCAGATTCTTTATAGAGGCACTTCCTTTTCCTTTTTGTTCTGTAGAAATTGTACGAGTAAAAGTAGAATCAACTGAATTAATCCATGAAAAGAGTTTTAGAATAGCTGTCAACCTTAGTTAGCCTACAAGGGATCCTATTCTATTCACTGCGCATCGTGTTAAAAAGGACAACTTATGTGTTTCATTTTTCTCATTTTTTATATGTAAACTTTCCAAATGCAGGACGAATCACATGATTATGTGAAAAGGCAGCAGTTGAGAGAGTTGGCAATGTTAAACTCAAATTTTAGAGAAGAGAGTCCTGGGCCCAGTGGTAGTGTGTCTCCCTTCAACTCAAGTGGAATGAAGCGTGCGAAAACGGGTCGCTGAGACTTGAGAAGCTGTGTTATTTTCTGTCGAAAATGCTATCTGGCATCTATCTTCCTCCACGAAAGTAAGATGGTGAAATACCATTGAATACGGCAAGTTAAAGAAGGATAACATATATTGGAGGTGAGGTTTATGTGGGGTTTTTATTTTTGGTTGAGGGTCTTAAATACATATGGTTTTTCAACAAGAGAGACGGATGGAAAGGTTAAAACTGATAAATATTCATTGGATTTATTCTTGTGCGAGTAAGTTTTTGTTTTTCGTTCGCGTGGATTATAACGCGATGGCTCAAACAATTCAGGGATTAGGAGAGTAGATGGAGTTCTGTTTTTGTAGGTATACATACAATGTGTTATTGTTTGTTTAGAATTAAAAGTTTTGATAATATCATTCTGTCATTTTTGTTTGCTTATTTATATTGAAGTAAATGTGAAAGAATTCCACAGTCGATGATGTAAGCATTTGTACATTTTCGTTTCCAATTGAGCAAGTCAGCAACTGCAACTCAGTGAAGATATGTGAGTCCCATAAAAAAACAGACCAGGCTCCCCCAGTTCGTGTCATATTCAGACAATTTAATTCTACTTCTTGAGTCGTATTTTTTATTGATAGATATGGTATGTCTTGTGGAATACTCAAATGAATAAAAGACGATATAGTTTTTTCTTTAAAAAGAAGGGAAATAATTTATTATGTCCAGAGGAAGTCCCAAAAAGAAGAGATTTTCTGAGTTTTCAGAAAGGTAGAAAATACATGAATAATGAAAACGATCAAGAATCTAAGGCGACTTGCCAGCTTGGTGATTTGTAGGAGCCCAAACAAAAGACAATGAGAGACAGTCAGAAGATTGCAAGTGCCGGAATGTGACTGATATAAAGTCTTTACCTTTAACAACTCAATCTTTTTTCTCAAATTCATTCGTTCTCAGACCTCACCTATTCTTTTCTCTCTTTTTATCTCTTATCTTTAAAATAATCCATGCACTGCCTCCCCCCTCCCTCCCTCCCTCCTATTTATTTTATACAGTGCTGATTGCTCTTCTGCCTCCCCCATACGCAAGCATGCCTCAGCTTCATTACTCTCCGCTCACTGTGCAGCACTACTATGTTCCCTTTAATCGTTCATTTAACACCTCTTCTTTTACTACCACCTCTTTCATGTTTCTCCCACATTCCTCCTTGCTCTTTCAGTCTCAAAATCCATCTATTTCTCTTTTCCATTCAAATCTTTCCAAGCTCAATGCACCACGAAAAATATCTCAACTTTCTTTTGCCGGAGGCAATGGCAACAATGGAGTTGGTCATGGTAGTGGGGGCGGAGGCGGAGAAGACAATGAAAATGACAATGACGAGTGGTCTAGAGATGGGAATTGGGGATTTGGAATAATGGGTGTTCTTCTAAATGGATGGAGATCAAGGGTTGCTGCTGATCCTCAATTCCCATTCAAGGTTCTGATGGAGGAATTGGTGGGTGTAAGTGCTTGTGTCATTGGAGACATGTCGTCCCGTCCTAATTTCGGACTAAACGAGCTCGACTTTGTTTTCTCTACTCTGGTTGTTGGTTCCATTTTGAATTTCATTCTCATGTATTTGTTGGCACCCACTTTCTCTGCTTCCTCCTCTTATCTTCCCTTTGCCAATTTTCCCAAGAGCCATATGTTTGAACCAGGTGCCTACACCATTTTCGATCGAATTGGAACCCTAGTGTACAAGGGAACTGTTTTTGCTGCTGTTGGGTTTGCTGCTGGCCTCGTTGGAACAACAATCTCAAATAGTTTGATTAAGTTGAGGAAGAAGATGGATCCTAAGTTTGAGACACCCAACAAGCCCCCTCCCACATTATTAAATGCAATGACATGGGCAATCCATATGGGTGTTAGCAGTAATCTCAGATATCAAACACTGAATGGAACTGAGTTCTTTTTGTTAGCAAAGGGTGTTCCCCCTCTAGCGTTCAAGATAGGTGTTGTAGTTTTAAGGTGCCTAAACAACGTTTTTGGTGGTATGTCATTTGTTATTTTGGCCAGGCTCACTGGCTCTCAGAACGTTGACAGTGGAAGCGGGGTCTGATCAGCCCAATAGAATTTAGAAGGTGGTGAAATTGGTATTTACCTTAAATACGTGTCAATCAGATACGTCATTCAAACGTTGTAAATTGTAATGAACGGAGAACATTCTCTCTGTCTATAAAACAACATACCGAATATATTAGACATTGTCCAACATCTAATAACTAGTTTTACATATTTCTTGCCTTTAGCAGAACAATAGCGTACATTCTCCTGGGTAACTGTCTGTCTGCGGTTTTGCGAATTGTATAGGAAGGCCCTCTTCTAATCACAGAATTGAATTGACATTTCTTCTTTCTTTTTGCTTTTTCACAATAATCATATATTTTTTCTCCTTTTGAGCTTTACTGTGTGGTTCACTAAACGGATTTACAAGGTGAAGTATACACTTAATTTACACTGCGTCTTTCGGAAGGAAAAAAAACTAACCGGGAAAAATGTACAGAAGACTTAAAATCCCCTTCTGCATTTCATCACAAAGAAACTTTCACTTAAGCATTAGCGAGGCCTGATTGTAGGGATGATGCCACTAACAAGATCACTTCCCGACATGGACACGGTGGATGATGGGAATCGGTCCTTTGTGATATAGGAAGATGATGTTGATGCTGACTTGGTAGAAGGTGTTGGAGTGGCAGTACATTCTGAAAAAAGGATGTCATCATCCGGCATCATTTCCAATATGTTTTCAAGTTCTCTTACTACAACCAACATAGATGGACGCTCTTCTGGCTTATCATGACAACAACTCAGTGCCAGAGCTGCAAATTTCTCTACACATTCTGATGGATATGAACCCATTCTGCTGTCTATTATAGAAAATACGGTTCCCAACTGGTGAGCCATATTTACCTGATTCAAATAAAGCTTTTCGTTATCTTTACATCTCATTCAAATCCTACGTGCCATAACTGAGCAACAGATACGTTTAAACAAATACCTCGCGGACAATGTTCTTTCCATGTGATATAGGGTGCATTCCAGTCAACAGCTCCAAAAACACAACACCCAGGCTGTAAACATCACTTTTGTCTGTCAACTTATGTGTCAAAAAGTATTCTGGATCCAGGTAACCCTGCAATCATCATCGAACACTTGCTTTAGAATTGACATGCTAGTTTCTCATTTCTCAATATGCTAGTTCCAAACTTCTAAATTTCAAAAGTAACATATTCCAAATTATAGTAACTCTCTGTATAAGTGGACTGAAGACTACTTAAATCTTATAGTTTCATCTTTCAAGGGGTAACGCAATAGTCAAACAATTATTTAAACTTACAGGTGTTCCCTTCACAACAGTAGATATATACTTAGGGACAGCCCCTTCATCATCCAAAAGTGGTGCAAGCCGTGATAGTCCAAAATCAGCCACTTTAGCTGTATACTTGGCATCTAAAAGAATGTTGCTGGCTTTGATGTCTCGGTGAAATATAGGAGGGTTTGCTTCAGTATGGAGATAGAGAATGCCTTTAGCGGAACCTAATGCGATTCGTAATCTCATGCCAAAATTTAGGTTTTCCTCAGTTTTAGCTGCCAAAAAGCAGTAACCATCAATTTCCAGGAAGAAAAACACCACACAATTAGGAAATCCAAGAAGCTCAAGCACGTGAAATTAGCTACAGGCAACCAACATATGCACAACGCATAAATAATACCTAGATTTCTCTAGGTGAAAAACAAAATCTGCTTTCATTAACCATCAGATGCTTCATTTTACCGACAGAGAACACGGTGCCTATTGAACAGACCTTCGAATTCAGCAGATGCCTATTCTGAATTACTACCGTAGTGGGAGATGAGATAAAGGACATCGTTAATCTATATTTTTTCCAAGAACTTAAGTCACCCAAAGAACCGTGGGTGTTAGATTTATTCTTTTTCTAAAAATGCTTGACTTGTAAACAAGAACCATTTTCAAACTGCCACCAATAGGCATCAACCCTCCATAACCTTCATCATATAACAATTTGCAAATGAATTTATTTCAGAAATAACCAGTCAGTTTACATACCAGAAAGCCAGTCCCTCAAAGTGCCGTTAGGCATGAACTCATAGACCAACATCTGTAAAAAAACACCTATAACATAAGTTGATGAACAGCAGGAAACCAAATACAAACAGAGATCGTGAATCCTTTCACATGTTAAGCATGTAAGTCTCCAGTCTAATAATTCCCTCTGACTCATCTAATCAGAAATGTACTTAACCAGATTGTCCCTTTTTCTAGCTGTATCGGAACAGATCATCATGCTTTGAACGTGTGACAAATATAAAGGATCTGATCCTAGGCTAATAAAGAATACCTAAAGAAGACTAACTTGTCAGGAAGTATAATAGAAGCCATCTCTTATAATCAAAGTGACCATTCCGTTACCCTCCAGCAATTCTGCAGGAGAAAAGAAAGAGAAGAGGATGACATAAACGTACCTGTTCACCTTCTTCCTCACAGTATCCAAGCAATGATACCAAGTTCCTGTGATGTACTCTTGACAACAGTTCTATCTCTGTCAAAAATTCTTTCTGGCCTTGTAAGGATCCTTCTTCTGCACGTTTGATAGCGACGGTTGAGTTATCAGATAGAAATCCTTTATAAACCTTGCCATAGCCTCCTCGGCCAACTTGAGTTGAGCAGTTAAAGTTGTCAGTAGCCAATTTCATTTCCTTGAAAGTGAATGCCTTCACTCCATCAATTTTCATAGCAATACTTGAGGCTGGAAAGAGCAACAGGGGCTTCAGAACACAATCTTCCTCACTAATCAAACCTTATATTAAGCAATTTTACACAGCAAAAAATGATAGAACATACATAAATTTTTCCTTGACAAACTTGGCTGGTATGTGAGACGCCTTGAGATCAGAAGCGAGAGTAATGTAGTGATCAGTAAAACACATGCGATAGCCCCTACAATAATGGCTGCCAAGATGCCTTTACCAAACCTTGTACTTTGTGTCTCAGTAGTCACTGTAGCAATAACGAAGTATACAGGTAAAACTACTAATTAGAAGTAAGCTTCTCCTAGATCTATGTTCACTACAGAAAATTCTATTCTATATAAAAAGTTAGGTCTACTGCTTATGGCATTGAAAGATATATGGATAAAGGAAATATTCACTCAGGTTGCCAATCATCAGGAGGGAAAAAGGACATACAGGTAGAATAAGGGCCAAGGAGAGTAAAATTGAGAAGCTCGTATGGTCCAAAAAAGTCAGTACGAGGAAAATCCCATGACGTAAAGATGCCTCTTATTCGCTTCACCTCACTCATATTGAATATATGGGAGTGGCCATCATCCAACGAAGGGAAAATCTTCAAGTACATCCTCAGGCGAGGCCCTTTTTCCCAGTCAGATGAATCAATATATACTTGATAAAGGTCCAATTTGAGATATGTAGCTAAATACACTTCGAGCGAATACTTATATGGAGGAAAATAAGAGAAACTTGGACTCTTTAGCCGATATCCAATTCTAAGAGGTGAGGCACAAAAGCATGGCTCAGGGGATGCTGGGACATATTCGAAAAAATCATCCACTGGACATGCTCGATCAGGACAGGTTGTCGTTGAGTTCTGTGAGTTATCGTACGGCTCATCTTCTAGTTCTACAGTTTCAAGTCCACAGAACTGAACCGTGTTTTGTATGCTTGCATTCTTGCAGATTGGGTTGCCTGCAAGCCTAGAAAAAGAAAGCAAAAACAATAAGATATTAAAATGTCAAGTCCTGATTTTTCTAAATACGGTAAGGATTAAGGAACTTCATAATGTAGGATTAATGATTCAAATTTATGAAAAGTATCATGCTTTAAATTATTTCCTATCTCAGCAGTTGCAATTTTAAGTACGTATCATATTCAAAGCTACAACCCGTCTGTAATTTAAATGAAACTTACAAGCATTATAGTAAAGAGTTGATACAAAGCTACAACCCGTCTGTAATTTAAATGAAAGTTACAAGCATTATGGTAAAGAGTTACGGGAGGAAAAAATCCTAAGCATCAATTGAAGAATGTGCATACCTTAGGGTGACATTAGCTGGAGGGTTCAGGGTGCCTGGAATGTTTGAGAGGGAGTTGTTGCGGAGATCACTGCACTTAAAAAGTTATTGTGAGATCATTTTAAGACAGTAATGGGTCCAATAATATGACCTGATAATAAATATCTAAAAATAAAACCAAATTGTTAATTTCTATACATGAAAATGAGGGAAATTTATAATTAAACAGAATCGCTGCTCATGAATTTACATTGTAATTCTGGCGCTCGAACTGAAGAACATTTTGAGCCAAATCTCAGTAGGGACAGAACCAGTAAGCAAATTATTCTCAAGCGACCTGAAATGAACAGTCTTATAAATCATCAGAATGAGTAAAGCAATATCATACTGGAATCATACGAGCATCATGCTGAGCTCCTGTTTTAGATGTTTTAATTATATATTACCAGTTTTCGATACACCGACTCTTTGTTTATCAGAAGTATTTGTTTTATGCATAAAATAAAGCCCCAAAGTGGATACATTAGTGGTGGGTCACTCAAAAAAATGTGACCACTAAAAGTATGAAGAAAGGCAATGCAAGAGCCTTCCTATATACCAGATTCAATAATGAATTACAGAAGTAGATGATTTCTCACAGTTTTTGTAGGAAAGGAAGATCTGATAAACTTTTGGGTATAGATCCATTAAGCTGGTTATTTGAAAGATCACTGCAATGGAGAAAGATGAACAACTTCATCAAATTTCAACCTAGTAGAGTTGATCACTTCATAAAGAAGACATTCTCAATTATTTATAAGTACAGCTGCCAAGAAAATTGAAGCCTATATATTGAGAAAAAAACGACGAATAGCAGCAACCACCCCAGCCATTTACGTACATTGTCGTCATATTAGCTGAAAGTTTATTAAGTGGCATGTTTCCAGTAAGATGATTCCAGCTAAGATCCCTGCAAATTGAAAATGATGAAAGGAAAAAGGTGACAGTAGCTATAATTAGTCTGGCAAGGAAATTTAGCATTTAAAGAAACTTGAATGGTGAATCTCCATAGCTGAAACTTACAAATAGCTAAGGTTCTGTATTGCGCTAAGATCAGGAATAGGTCCCTTCAAGCTGCAATTCCTAAGACTTCTGCCAAAGTTAAAGAGGATGAGGAACGCATCAGCACTCTACTAAGCACATATGTGGCACCACTTGTGGTTTTCTTTCTCTTTTCAGAAGCACATAGATGGCAGAAAGCTCAAATTGGTAATGCGTACTTAGTAATCTAGCCATCTAAAAATCATGAAAATAATATTTTTTGAGATATTTCCTTCTAAAACATATGTTAATCTGGGGTAATCTGGGGCAAGAAAAAATGTAGACTCGTGAATTGTCAATCTACAACTGTCAATCAATCGTATAATAAACCTTTCCAGTGTTCATTCAGCAGGTAGAAGGGAAACATTCCATTATGATAAACATAGCCAATGTTCATCCAGCAGGTAGAAGGAAAAAATGCCATGAAGCATCACGCTTCATAGTATCGATGCCTGAATGAACCAGACATAGACATATTCAGAAAGGGTGAGACACCTCAAGAATTCAATGAGCTTTAAGGCACCTTCCTGATGATACATATTTGTCAGTTATTGAGAAATAGCAATTCCTCTAATCAGTGACCACATTATAGATTTTCAGAATCACTCTGGATGGAAGGCTTATAGTCCCTAAGTCGAGAAGTATGTGCACTTCATCAAAGAAAAATCGGTACGCTGTGGAAGAGTTTTCATGAGCACTTACAATTTTACTAATGTAGAAAAGTTCCCATAAGAGACTGGAATTTCAGTGCCTTCGAAGTTGTTATTATCAAATTGTCTGCAAAGAAGACAAAATTAGATAAATATATAAAACATGCCGTCGAATGCCAACGTGGCTCATATCATTTTAGAGTCCAATAAATGGAAAGGATTGAACAAGAATCTCCCACAAACGGGTTAGAAAAGTAGCGATTCGATGAATCCATATATACAACTTTAACTTTGAGAATATCACAAGTCCATATATGTATTAAATTTGTTTCATCAAATGAGGGAAGAACGGGCATACAGTATTCGCAAGTCTGGCAAGTTGGAGAACTCTTGGGGAAGGTATCCCGAGAAGTTATTATTATCAAAAAGCCTGTACAAATTTGTTTCATCAAACAAATGCCATCAATATAGCAATACAAAAATCTTCAACGGTGAAAAAGCCTATGAAATATAATGTCTCTTGCAGAACCCTCTCCCCCCGCCCCCCAAGAGAAAAAATATACTCACAGGTGAAGAACTCTGGTTAATCTAGAAAGCTCAGATGGGATTTGCCCGCTAAAAGAGTTGTTGTTCAAGTGGCTGCAGAGTAACAAATAAACGCATGAACATATAAGAAGAAAGCCAGAATCCTGGTCAAAAAATGGTGTTTAGATTGAAGATCCACTGACAGGTGCTTCACACTGGTCAGGTTAGTGAATGATTTTGGTATTGGGCCTGAGATCCTGTTTTGGTCAACTTGGAGTCTTCTTAATTTTGAAAGGTATCCAAGCTCCTTGGGAAGATAACCTGACAGTTTATTGCCGTTTAAGAGCCTGTATGCCATATCCACCGCATAAACATTAATTTACATAGTTCACAATATTCTCAATGATAGCAGCATCAACGTAATCACTTGTTTCAGAAGAGCAATAATAACATGCTATGTATCATCTCAAAAGCTACAAGAACCAATAACTCTACACTCTTGTCTCCATTACTAATCAAGTATAGCCAATAAAGTCTTGAGTTTGTATTATTACGAAAATAAGTCCAGTTTCAAGCTCGAAATCAATCAATTCTCAGCTCCACATATTATCTCTTGCTGCAATGAGCGTAATTAAAAATAATAAAAATAAATCAATTTCTCACACCTAAGAAGGAAAAATGCGCCAAAGAAATAACAGTAAGGCAAACTTACAAGAGTTGTAAAGATGCAATGTATCCAATCTCCTTCGGAATAGTTCCAGTTAATTCATTCCACATGAAATCTCTTCAGAGGCAAAGAAAAAGATGTTAGTCCCACATGAGATGATATTTTGCAAAGTTATAATGCTACAAAAAGATTTCTTCAAAACATTACTTTAAATTCAACAGCTTACAGTATTTGAAGTTGAGATAGTTGGCCAATTCGAGGTGATATACTCCCAGAGAGATTCATGTGCAGTAGCTGGCTGGAACAATTAAAGAAAGAGTCAACGCACTAATAAAATTTTGTGGTATCTTTCTTATTTAAAAAAAAATTCTATAGTATCATAAAACGTATTCACGACAGTAGAGATTCTCCATGATGTACTACTACTATTAACAACAGTGGGCAATTCCAAATCAGAAATAGTATATTTGTTATTTCAAGTAGCTCCTAAGCTAAAGAGAGAGAAAAAACTATATATAAAAAGTTATAACAATAAACAAAAAGCCAGATCAATAAAGAAGAACATACAGCTCCCGGATATGCAGATATCCATCAGTTCCAACAGTATCAAAGCATAGAACTCCTGTCCAATTAGATGTGCATGGATCCCCCTTGTTCCAATTGCTGAGATGCTTCCTTGAATCAATTAAACTGCTCTTTACTGCTAACAATGAATCGACTGCAAATGGCCACATAGCAACATGTTTTTTCAGGTGCTACAAAATTAAAAAAGTTTCTACATGGTTGTTCAATTAAAACATCAGTGTAAAGATGATGTTCAATTAACACATAAGTGAATGATAAAAATTAGATATGCGATGTGAAAATACAGCTCTTTTGCTAAAGATGATCAAAATACAGTCTACCCTATTCCCCCCAAAGAAGGGCCAAGGACAAAAGCTGCAGACGTATAAGAAACATTGAAGTACATTGGACGAAAAGAGCAGAGGAAATTCAAGTGACCAAGCAAGTTGTCCCATAATATGGAAATTGAATATGTGAAATTTGAAATTACCATACCTTCAGAAGGATTAGTTATCTGAGCGAGGGTCAGAAGCATGAGGCTAAAACATGATAAGGCGAAAATATAGCCACAAAATCTCAGCTTCAGCATCTTGATGCTCAATAACACCAAACGAAGAAGGAATTAGGAAAGAAAGCTTGTTGGCAGTTATAGTAAAAAAGTCAGCGAGCTGGGTAAAGGGTAGAAGAATAAAATGGTTTTCTAACTTGGTTTGCCCGAAAACAAACAGACCGAAGTGGGGATTCAAATTCCCCAAAAAAAAAATTACTTGAGCTGAGTCAAGAGTGAACAGTGAAAAAGAGTTTTAATCAGAAAGAGGGAAATGGCAAAGAAGCAGGGGAAAAAGAAGATCAGAGTTATGAAACCCTAAGAAAAGGAAGAAAAAATTGAAGTCAAAGAGGTGATTAGAACTACAGTGAACTGAAGAGGTGGAGATGGAAGGTATAAGAGAGGAGAGTTGTCATGTTGTAAGGATGAAAATGATAGTTATTACATAAAACCAATTTCTGAATTGGCAATTTGTCGTGGTGGTGGTGGTAGTTGTTGTTTCATTCAGGCCAGCCTTTTATTTTTTTTATTTTTTAAAAATTAATTAACATATTTCTTCTGACTCAATTTTTTAATATTGATACATAACAGGGAGGGTGGGGGGTTCTGCTGCTCCATCACCTCCATGTAAGTAACGAGTAAAGGTCGATTTTGCATTTCAGATGGCAGACGTTGTTGACTTTCTTTTTCTTTTTTTCTTTTGTAAATTTCCCCTTGAAATTAGGAAATAAAACTAAAAACCAATCTTATCATGAATTAATAATTATGATATGATTGTCCTTACGCGTTCAAAAATATGTCTTTTGCTGTGTTTTCGCGCGTCCATCACCAACTGCTGTCGGGGAGAAGTGAACTACTGCCCATTTGATCATTGGCGCGTGGAGAATTTGTCAGTCTCGTGCACAATGTCTAGTTGTATGAATAGCTGGTGATCGACGTGGCACTAATTCTCAAAAGCTCCAACATTCCATGCTCGAGCATATCGGCATAAGCATTGATAATTTATTTCTCTCTTTTCTAGATTTTCTTTTTGAAAAAAATAAGTAACATTCTTGGATGAATATGTTAGGTTAAAAGAGAAATAAAGGCAAAGAAGAACTGCACAATGTGACTGTGGTGAATCTAGTGATTACATCTTTGAAAAAACAAATCTAGCGATTATATATGTATATAGATATAGAAATGCCATTTTGGGGAAATGACAAAACTACGGAGCTAGTTCTAACTAGATTTCAATTGCGCTCTCGCTAGAGCACTCAAGTCATTATATAGGGTAATAATATTAGAATGATTAAGGTTATCTCTTTAATTATACTCAGTATGATTTGGAGCCTTACTTAGCTGCTTAATTCTTGCATTTGATGTGTATGTTCGGATTTTTGAATTAGGATTATCTGTCGTAAGAACCCAATGGCAGAGACGGTAGTTTCACGATCTAGAATCGTCCTATCAGATCTCGACGGTTCTTATCGCGTGAAATTATGCTCGGTGAAAAATAATTTTTTTTTTACTTTTTTACTTTTGATCTCAGCCGTCCAGATCTCTTTGGACGACTGAGATTGAGCTTTCCCTCTACAGTGGGTATCTAACTACAGAAGATCCTCATCCCGGATTTTTACCCTAAAATTTAGGGCCTAAATCCCTATTCACCGCATAGTCATACAATCAAAAAACTAATATTATAGTAACTATAAAGCATACATAATAACCAATTTAATAGGGTAAACTAAAAATAGGAAACATCAAATTTAATGTGAAAAACCCTTAAGAGTGAATGTTAAAACCACGAGACAAATTATGAATAAATATTCCACTATAACAAATAATGGGATACTTCAAGTTTTTTCTTTTGATACAATTAGGGCTTGCACCAATCACAAGATTAATATTCATTATTGTTAATTGTTGATACACAATAAAATAAAATACCTCACCAGTATAGGGGATCTCAAAATCAATTGTAGTAATCTTAAACCGAATACCAAACCGTTGAGAATAACTACAAATACACCCTCAAGTTACCACTGTCATTCTCTATCTTCCCTCACATACTACCGGCTTACCAAAAATTGCTCAAAGCAATTTATTCACCGAAACAAAATAAGGCAGTTCACTACTCTTCACTTAAAACTTTAGGCGACTAATCTAGAAGGGGAAGTAGATTTAGAGGTAGAATCCGTCTTTCCATATCCCTTCCTCCTCTGAAATTTCTTCACAATTATGTAGCCTACACATAATTTGGTTTTCTAATTTAATAGGAGACCAATTGATAGCACATCTGGCTCACGCCACTTATGGCATTAAAGGCAAATGGAAAAATTAGTGATTTAGGTCAAATTTTAAATCAGTTATGTTAAAGGCTCATTTTTTTACTTTTGCATAAATGATCGAATTTACTTTCTCTCTCAAAATCGCTGCTTCTTATTCTTCCTCTTCTTCATCTTTTCTCTCTCTCTCTAAATCTTAACCTAAAATCAGTTATGCTAGTGTTCTTTCTTTTGATGATGTGGCGTGAGTGGACTCGAACCCAGTCATGGGGTGCACGACGCAGGTATGGTTAGAGGTGAGGATTGATGACGAGGGGAAGATGAGGTTTGTAGCGGATAGTGATTTAGGGATTTAGTTCGTGCTTAGTTTGGATGCTTGACATGGCGATGCGGAAGAGGTTCTGAGTGTGAAATACGAGGATTTGAGTGTGGGGAAGAAGGATAATACGGGTTTGAGTGTGGGAAAAAATTTGTTACTAGTGATTTTTATTTTTGATGTATATTTATCATAAATGATATATAAAAATATATTATGGTATATTAATGATATATTAAAATATACCGTGATATATTAATATATAATATGGTATATAAAAATATAACATAATTTACTTGTACATAAAAGTTTGTAGTTTTATAAAAAAAATTAAAAAAATGGTATTTTTACAAATACAAGTTTTTTTTATCATTTCCTTACTTATTTTTCAAAACTTGACTACTACTCTAAATGAGCCAAGTACAATAGCCCATTTGGGATTAATTCACACATTGGGCTAGAGACCGCTGTCGTCCACATGGAGGAATAACTCAACAAACTCTCATTTCCGACAATGTGGAGGAATCTATCTTACTCGGTGTCTTTCAACATGCCTCTTGCTTCTTCTTATGTAAGGTTCTCGTCAATAAATTCACCAATTTTTCAATGCGATTCTCATGCAGAGCTTTCATCCCATTCTACATGGCTCTTATCCACTTTCTTTATGACTATATGTCTCAGCCTCTTCGTAACTCTCTGGTAGAGGATTATCGGGGTCTACTAGACCTTTGTAGCTGGATAGTCACATCAGTTGGTGGCTTTAAAATTGGCTGAGTATCATGTGTTGTTGGCTTATCAATAACACATTGCTTAACATGATCACCATCAGTATCACTATCTTCACCTTTCCCTGGAGACGTAGGAAGTGAATTCAACATAATTTCAGACTAAGGCTTCTCAACTATCGCCAAACCTGCAATAGTTTGTAGAGGTGTACGAAAATCGAAAACCGATCAAACCCAACCAGACCAAACTGAAAATGTTCGATTTGATCGATGTTTTTAGCTAACAATGGTTGATTCAATCTTGAATTAAAAAAAATAAATCAAACTTTCAGTTCGGTCTTTAATTTTCTTATATTTTAGACCTGACCGACTGTTTATCCTTTCTATATATGTGTGTGCATGTGTGTATGTGTGATAAATATATATATATCATATTTATTTTCTCACATTTCTCTCATCTCTCTTTAATGTTTAGTTTACATATTGTGGTTTAAATTATGAGTTTTTATTATATTGCATGAAAAACTTAGATTTTTTGAAACACGTATGATTAAATTCATCAATGGATCTAAAAAAAAAAATTATCGATGGACAGTAAAACCCGATCGAATCAATCAATTTTTTTGCGGTCCGGTCGGTTCGGTTTATATGTAAATCATTAGTTGATTCGATTCTCATTTTAACAAGACTGTTAATTTTAGTTCGGTCTAATTTTTATGCTAAAAACTGAGCCAACCATCCACACCTCTAATAGTCTGTTCATCGAGAAATTTCACATCTCAACTTTTGATAATTTTTTTCTCAATTGGATCACAATATTTTTTGTAAGATAACTCACTAGTGGTATTCTTCTTCATTACCTTTACCAAACCCATGGTGAGCTTTGCACTTCACACGTAGAGCGTATACTTTTTATTTCTTCTATCTACTACCCCATTGACCCTTTGATGAACTTTCATTTACCTTCACTAAAGTAATTATGATAACCCTCATCATCGAGTTGACCTATAGAAATCAAGTTCTCAGTTAGATCCTCGTAATGTGTTTCACATTCTTAAGTACTAGCTTACACCCTATATCCGTCTCTCGACACAAATCTCCGATCCCTTTAATATGGAGGTACCATCATTCCTCATCTCCACAACACCCAAATCCTCTATTTTGTGATATGACAAGATATCCCTGATGGCAGTAACTTGTATGGCGACATCACTATCAACTACCCAATATGTGTCTACGTATGTACCATTCAATAGGTTCTCTAGTGAGATAACAAACACATCTTAACTAGTGGTTGCAACTATCTTCGCCGTATCACTACGCTTATCATCATTTTCCTTCTATTGCTCCCCTTTTAACGTTATGCATTCAAAATTCTTATACCTCATCTTCTTGCAGTAAAAGCATTGATTTGGGGGCTGAGAAGCCCCGATAGATACCAACACTAGTATTAGAGTCAGGTCCAAAGTTTATCAACAAGTCTCCAGCTTAATCCGGGTGAAGTGATTCATTGGTTTTCCTACTCACGGCTTGATGTTTGGTGAATCAAGGTGAAGCTAGTCGATGATTATCCGAATCATGGCTCGATGTGTGGTGAATTCGGGTGAAATGAGTTGAAGGTTATCTGACTCAATGAAGGTGAATTCTGGGTTAAATAAGTCGATGGTTATTCGACTCATAACTTATGTGTGAAGGGAGGAGATTGTTGGGGTTATCCCACATCAGTTGTGGAAGGGACTGATAGTCAGTTTTTAAGTGTGAGAAAGCCTCACCTTTCAGGTTAGCTTATGTGGTTGAGAATTTCCAATATCATCCAACAATCTAGTCCCCCCTTCAATTCTACCTTGCAAATCTACATTTTTCGCAACTCTTTTCTCTTTAATAACTGCAGTTCTGACTTCTTTCCGATTCTATTTTTTTGTTCTGACATTTTTTCCTTTCTGACCGCAGTACAACCTTTTGTAATCGTGAAAATTGTAGTGTATATCCATGTTTATTATTTTACATGCATGAATGACCTTTATAGTTTTAATATGCAAGAATAATATTTTTAAAGTTTTGAATGAGTTTGTTTCTTTTAGATAAAACAATGGTATTTTTGAAACTTAGTATTTTACTCACTATATACTATTAGTGAAATGACTATATTTGCATCTAATATTTTTTAAGAGTTATTTTTGCCAATTATTACTATAATATGACTATTCTTTCTAAAAACCATTGTAATAGTAAACACTTTTTTGGCTGGGAGTACATAAAAAGTATGATACTTTAAGTGAAAAAAATAAAAATAACCAAAGTTAAAACAAAAATAAAAAAATAGCCACCTCCATTTTTTTAAAAAAATCATTCAAAATATATTGTATGTATATTTAATATATACTATATATTTTATATAAACAATTTGTTTTGAGCGTGTGGATTCTTTTTATATTGGGATGTGTACAACAACTACTTCTAATATGTAATTTTTAGGCAAATAGCATATTTATAGTACCTAATTAGATTTTTATCAAGCTTTTGAAAACATTAGATTTTTTGTCAAGTTTGTTTAAATTTTCAGATTTTCATAATTTATATCATAAATGCCCTTCATCATATTTTTAAAATCATTAGTAAGTAACTCCAACAAATAAGAAATTTAAATCTCATGAATTATAAATTTTATAAAGTCATATGTGCTAATTAATCTCCTAACTATCGTAATTTGATTTACTATCAAATATTACTAATTTCAAAAAATATCTATAAACAATAAAAAATTTCTCTCTCATATTCTAAATCTTAACAAATCTACTCAGATCACACACACAATCTCTCTCTCAAAAATTCATTTGTTAGGTACAAAATGATATCATTTACGTGCATATTTACATGATTAAAATATATTAATGTTAATTATAATTTACACCCCAAATTTTAGGTTGTATATTCTAGAACCTAAAAAAGAAAGAATTGTTAATGCATGTTTTTTGACAAAGCATAAATGGAACTAAGATGTAAGGGCCATCAAATGAACCTAGGAATCTAAAAAATGGACATCAATTAGAATTTATATGTACATGTATAAATAGTTGTTTAATACTATGTAAATTGGATAGGTGTTTTATAAATTAGTTATACTCTTTGTAAATCTATTCTCAATAAATATTAATGTGTAAATATTTTTGTAGAAGATGTGCAAATAATCATTTGAGTCTCCATAAATTGGTTCAATTCACATGTAAATAATTAATTATATGTAATTAACAGGACTTAATTTTAACACCAATGTGTATTTAGAAGAATTGTACTCTTTTAAGATGTAAATTTGAGATTTTATGTAATTATGTATTAACATGAATATTATGTCTTTATGTATTAGTTATATATATACTCGGTGTCAATGAGTATTTACATTGAATATGCTTGTCAAATTATGAAATTTTTTATCTTTGGTCATGTATCAATTAACATGAATATAAATGTAAGTTTATGTATTAACATGTATATTCATAATATAAATATAGTGAAACTAATAAATAAGTGACAAATGGCACAAAATGAATAACTTTCACAAATGAGAAAAGAAGTAAAACTTTCATGTAATTTTTCATGAGATAAATATATGAACAAATATTAAAATCTTTTGAAAAATACAAAATATGACAGTTACTAATAAAATATTTCAAACAAAAAATATATGTATAAAAGAAAAATAGTGATTTTTAAAAATTCATTAAATATAGAGTATTTTACCTGAATATGAATAAAATAGAGTTATTAAATATAAACAAAAAGTAATTAAGAACCATAAAAATTGCATTATTAATTTATAGAATTTCTACAAAAAACGAACAAAAGTCAATAAATTAAACGAAAATTAAAATTTTAACTATCACACGATAATACTTTTTTGTATATAATTTAAAAGCTATTAAATACGGATACCTTAAATGTATTTAAATATTAGTTAGCTATAATAAGGTCTTTCAGGCGAAATGGTTATATGTGAGGTTTCTAATCTCATGATTATGGGTACATACCTTAGGTTGTATCCCCTCTCCTTTGACAAAAAAAATATTAGTTAGCTATCAAATATAATAGAAAACTATATTTCCCTTAATAATACTTAATATTAAATTAAAAATGGTTTAAAATTGTATTATATTAAAAAAGATGCAAATAAACATTTACTTATCGATATCCTTTAAATTAAAGGACATGGATAATAACTACCGATTATGTTAAGATCTCAAAAATCTCTCTAAAATTATCTTAAAAAAATAATCATTTCATTATGGGGTAAATATGGTCTACTAAAATGCTATAACTTTTAAAAAGATAAAATTGATAGAAATACATTCTATATGAATTGATTATATCAGTGGATTACATGAGAATACTCTATAAATACATTCTATAATCACTAAGAGTTCAATTTCATATTTACAGTGGAGTAATAATAGAAGTAATAAATAAGATTATTTAATTAAATAATTTAATTAATAATCTAGTGGAGCTTAGGATTATAGGTTTATGATCTCCAAGTCACCTCTACACGCAGTCTAGGGTGTGAATATTTCAGGACATGAGAAAAAGACTCACTTGCAAATGAATTTCTATTATAGGACAAGTACATAATTATGAGATAATTATGTGTGATTAATTAATTAATTGAATTATTTATATATATAAATGTAATTTTCAGAATTAATATACATATAAATAATTATCAATTTTTTTATAATTATCGACAAGTGAGACAGAATATGTAACTTGTGAAATTAGATAATTAAATTATTATTAGATAATATTATGGATCAATTAAATCTGTTATTTGTGAAATAACAGATAAATTATTTGATATGGGTAATCAGATATGTTAATTTTGAATTAACTGATATCTAGATATTTATCTGATTAAAATAAATATTTAATTTACAATAATAGTCACGTGTCGATCAATGATTGAGAATCATAGATCATCATGGATTGTTGTAGTGCCATGTGACACTACAACAGTAGGCGTGTAACACTACACTGCAGTGTGGCGTAACACACAGCGCCGTGAGGCACTATGATGGTTTACGCCAACTACAGTGCTATGAGGCACTAAAATTGTGTACCATTATACAGTGGGTCCCACTGTATTGAGCATTTTGAAATTGAACATTAATTTTTAATTGTCTTAAATATCTAATATGTCATTATCTGAAAAAAAAAAAAAAGCATATACTGTTCTAATGGACTCAATTGTTGAATCAATTCATCAATTCATCAGATTATCAAATAATTAGTTGATGAATTAGTTCATCAAATCATCATATGAATATTTATATGTAAAATACTGGGTGGATTTACTTGCATTATTCATATAATATGAGATATGTATGAATGATTGGATGATTATCTTTTTTGAATGTATGAAAAATAATGGATCGTTAATTGTATAGTGATTATTGGGTTAGGCTTTGTTCTTTAAATTTTCCTTAGATCTTGTGTAAGACGTTTTGGGACGTAAAATTTTTTGTAATTTTATTTTAAATATTTATTATAATGCTTTCCGATCGTGAGAAGATGAAGAAAGCACGAGATGAATGACTGAGGAAAATGAAAACAAACAGGAATTCTTTTTTAGAATTCCAGCGCCGACACCGGAAATTGGATTTTCGGCGCTGGCGCCATCGATTTAGGATTACCGGAGACGTTGTCAGAATTCATTGTTCCGGCAACGTCGTCGGAAAAATCGGTGGCCGGCGACCGGAGGCAGACGGCAGCCAGAGGTGGTTGTCGATGGTGACTGTGGCTGGCCGGTGGTGATAGGTGGTGGTAGGAGAGTCTATCGTTGGTGGCAACTGCTGTCACATTTGTGGAAGTTTTGCAGAAACCCTGATACCAATCAACCGTATCATTATAGAGTTTTATGATAACTCTATCTCTATCTATTACGCTTTTAAATTTCAAAATTAATGTAATTTTAAAATTAAATTTTTAATTTTTAATTTTATGAAAATTAGAAATTAATAGGTTGATTAAGTTTGACCCAATTTTGATCAAATCAAATAAATGTTTATTTGACTAAAGCAAAGTCAACTAATTTAAAAGGATAATTATATAAATTAATTTTAATTAAGAAAAATATTTTTTTAATTAAATAGAATTTTGTTCAAAGCTTGGAGAGTATGAAGATGAACATCATGAGGAGAATGTAATATTTGAGAAATATGTATTCTTGAAATCCGCTTTGTAATTTATCTCTTTATTTCAATGGTTATAATTTAAAAATATTCAATAGTCATTCGGCCTATTATTATTTTATTTAATTATTAAATAACTAAATAATTATTTAATTGTTATGCTTGATAACACGTCCATGCATTAGTCGATCACATGCCACACATGAAAATCTCACATAGTTTTATTTCATCATGCATCTCAACAATAGAAACATGACTTATTAGGATTGTCCTAGTATATTTATATGTATTGTTTTATGTAATCAATAGCATGTAAACTGTAGGATTTAATTAGTTAAAACTTGGTAATCACAACACACTAAGGGCTATAGTAACATTTAGGATAACCGTCTTTAGTAAAAAAAGTTTTATTAAAGTTTGATGAATATAATTAATCAGTTAATCTAAGTTCACCTAATTTATGACTTAGATTATTTAGAAAGTTAAATGAACTTATACCAATTTATGATTGATATAATTGATTATTAAATATTCACAGGGTTATTATTTTAACTAGTAATTAATTTGAAATTAATTAATTAGTTAAAAATGGATACATATAATCTTAAAATAGTGAGTGAGAGAAGGTTGACATATTAATGTAACCTATGTTCTCCATCGTTAGTATAACACCGTGAGGTGCAGTAAGGACCTCGAGATGACTTTGTTTTCATCGCCCTAAGGAAGGTTTCGAGTTGTACTGATACCAAGGTTGGACTTCTTAAGAAGATAGAATGAAGTGATGTAGTTTAGTTTTGACCGACCCTAAGACGGCATATTCTAGATACAGATTGATTCTGAAATGATTGGTTACACTCACAAAGTCACAATTAAGCTTTCAGGTGGATAATTGTGACTTGACCGAACAAGCGATACCTTATTGTTAAAAGAGAAAATATGAGATATTTTAAGTTTTAATTAATAAGGATGAGAATGTCTCAAAGACAGCCTGAGGTTATTCTGACTGACCCTGGCGCATGACGTTAATCGTTGGATTATTCTATCATGATTAATCAATGTTGAATTTTGTGTGTTTATCATGTTGTATTTATGCATCACGTTTATTTTCTGAATTCTAGATATTTATCCATTATATTGAATCTTGCCTATTTTAAATTTCAGTTATCATTATTATGTCTGCCATGGACAATCATGTATCTTCTTTACTCGCTCTTTAAAAATTGAATGGTGATAATTTTGTACGTTAGAAATCAAATATGAACTTAATGCTTATTTGTGAGAATCATAAGTTCATTTTTACTGAGAAATGTCCTGAGGAGCCTGCTACTAATGCCCCTAAGAATGTTAGAGACAAATATGATGCATGGATCATATCAAACAACAAGGCAAAGTGCTACATGCTTGTGAGCATGAATGATGTCCTAAGGACCAAGCATGAAAGCATGGAGACTGGATATTAGATTATGGAATCTCTACATGCGATGTTTTGGCAGCAGTCTGATCGAAGTCATCATGAGGCTACTATGAGCTATATGATGACTAAGATGAGAAATGGTACTTCTGTGCGATAACATATTTTGAACATGATAAACATAATGCACGAAGCCGAAGTACATGAGGCGACCATTGATGAGCGGACTCAAGTTAGCATTACACTTGAGTCGCTCACACCAGTTTTTTCTACGTTTACGACCAACTATGTTATGAACAAGTTGCAATTCAACATGATGCAATTGTTAAATGAACTGTAGATTTTTAAGTCACTCAACCTTAGAATGACCAGAGAGGGCGAGACAAATGTTATCGAGCAAAAACCTTCTTACACTGTTAAAACTAACAAGATGAAGAAGATCAATGGTAAGGGCAACGGTAAGAACAAGAAAGGGAAGAAAGCCAAGACATCACCAAAAGCCAATAATAACAAGAAAGACATCAAAGCCCAAGGGAAATTTTTTCCACTGTGGGGTTGAAAGTCATTGGAAGAGAAACTGTAACAAGTATCTCTCCGAGCTAAAAAAGAAATATAAATATGATTTACTTGTTCTTGAAGTTTGTTTAGTGGATTATGATTTGTAATCTTGGATACTTGATTCAGGAGCCACTAATCATATATGTTCTTCTTTGCGTATACTTGATTCGTCAAGGGAGCTGACTGATGGCGAAGTCATTTTGAAAGTTGGCAGCGGTGCGCTCGTGTCAGCTAAAGTAATAGGGACAGTCCATTTATTTTTTGGATATAATTATTTGGTTTTAAACGATATTTATTATATTCCTGGATTTTTGAGAAATTTGATTTCTCTTTCATTTTTACAAGAACAATTATTTGAAATTTTTTTATTAATAAAGAATTTATTATTTTAAATAATGAATTCAATATTTGTCATGCAAAAGTTATATACATCATATATGCTTAAACTGACTGAACGCGCATTAAATAATTCTGAATTATTTAAAGTAGTAAAACCTAAAAGTAACAAATGACAAAGAGTTTCTCATGATAATGATAACACATATCTTTGACATCTTAGTTTGGGACATATTAATATAGATAGGTTAAACATATTAACAAAGCATGGTGTTTTGAGAGAACTAAGAGTTGGAACTCTTCCTGTTTGTGAATCATGTCTAGAGGGTAAAATGACTAAGAGACCTTTCACAGGAAAGAGCCAAGGAATCACTTTAACTAGTACATAGTGATGTCTGTGGACCAATCAATGTACAAGCTAAAGTCTGAAATTTTTGGAAAGTGTAAAGACTTCAAAGCAATTAGGTAAATCATTGAAAACCCTTTTATCCGATCGAGGTGGTGAATACTTGGATTTAGAATTCAAGGATTATTTATTGGAATGTAGAATCCTATCCCAACTCATAGCACCTGGAACACCACAGTAAAATGGTGTTGCATAGAGGAAAAACCGAACCTTAATGGATATGGTTAGGTCGTTGTTAAGCTACTCGTCACTGTCACTTACATTTTGGGGATATGCATTACACACAACTTACATTTTGAATGTAGTGATTTCTAATTCTATAAGAAAGATGCCTTTAAAGTTATGGAATGACTTCAAACCTAGTTTACGTCGTTTCCTTATATGGGGGTGTTTATCTCACATTCTTAGATCCAAGACTCGAAAGTTAAACTCAAAGTCTGAAGTATGCATATTCGTTGGCTATGCTCCAGAGACTAGAGGTGGGTATTTTTATAGTCATAATGATCAAAATGTGTTTGTATTGACAACTGCAACCTTCCTTGAGCATGCAAAACTACAAGCTTTGTAGCAAAGTAGTTCTCGAGGAATTAGCAGCTGATGAGATCAAACCACCTTCAATTTCTTCTGATAAATGACAAACCATAGAAACCACAGTTCCAACAAAGGAAACCCTTGTGCAACATCGTAGTGAGAGGGTTGTGAGAAAACCAATTCGTTATGAACTAGAAACATATGTCCTAGTGTCAGACACTGATAAGGGCGATCCATTATCTTATGAAGAAGCATTGGATGATCTTGAAAATGAGAAATGATAATACGCCATGAACTAGAAAATTGAATTTATGTATTCCAATTTTATCTGGGAACTTGTAGATTCATATGAAGATGTCAAGCCCATTGGATGTAAATGGATCTTCAAGAAGAAAAGAGATGAATATGGGAAAGTAAAGACTTTCAAGGCACGACTAGTAGCAAGGTCTATACACAAAGGGAGGAAGACAATTATGAAGAGATATTCTCCCATGTGGCCATGCTAAAATGTGTTCGCATCCTTTTATCCATAGTCGCTAGTTTTGACTATGACATATGGCAAATGGACGTCAATACAACTTTTCTAAATATTTCTCTTGAAGAAAATATCTATATGATGCAACCAGAAATGTTCGTACAAAAGGGGCAAGATCAGAAAGTATTGAAGTTGCTTAAATCCATTTATGGATTAAAGCAAGCATTTAGATCTTGGAATCCGATCTTTGATGAGAATATAAAATCTTATAACTTCAAGCAAAATGTTGACGAAGCCAATATTTATAAATGCATCAAAGATAAGATACTATTTTTCTTAATTCTTTATGTTGACGATATTCTACTCATTGGGAATGGTATATAAACTTTGTCAAAGGTAAATAAGTGGTTAGCTGAGAAATTCTAAATGAAAGATTTGGGAGAGGCGAGCTATGTTCTAGGCATCCAAATCTTAAAGGATAGAAAGAACAAGCTCTTGGCACTTTCTCAGGCATTTTATATTGATAAGGTGCTGGAGAGATTCTCTATGGAAAATTCTAAGAAAGGTCAGCTATTGACGAGACATGAAATTATCCTCTCCAAGGAACAACGTCCTAAGACACCTCAGGAGGAAGAGGATATGAGAAATGTTCTCTATGCTTCAGTAGTTGGAAGTCTCATGTATGTCATGTTGTGTACGTGGTCGAACATCTGTTATGCAGTGAGAATGGTTGGTCATTATCAATTGAATCTAGGTTTAGAACACTAAATTGCAGTAAAGTACATTCTCAAGTATTTGAGGAGAACCCTGAACTCCACTGGATATATTGATTCTGATTTTCAATCAAATAGAGATAGTCAAAAGTTGACATCTGAATCCATATTCATCATAAGTAGAGGAGTTGTAGTCTAGAGAAGTATTAAACAATCAAGCATTATAGATGCCACTATGGAAGCTGAATATATAGTAGCTTGTGAAGCCACGAAAGAAGCGGTATGGCTCAGAAAATTTTATACTGATGTGAAAGTATTTTCAGATATGGACAAGCCATTGACTTATACTATGATAACAGTGGGGCCGTAGCAAATTTCAAGGAACTGAGGAATGACAAGAGGGCAAGCACATAGAGAAGAAATATCATCTTGTAAGAGAGACCGTGCATCAAGGGGATGCGAATGTTATGAATACAGCGTCGGAACACAACCTGGCTGATCCTTTTACAAAGACATTTCTTACAAAGTCATTTGAAGGGTCACGTCCGTAACATGTGATTAAAAAAGATACCACAATTGTTTTAGGGAAGGTGGGAGATTGTTGGGGGTTATACCCTCAAAACATATGTATTGGCATTTTTATATGAAATTTAATGAGGATTATATTTTTATTATAAATTGTTCTTTTAAATTATTGTTGAATAATTTATATAAATATCTAAAAATTCCATATACATTATGAGACTATGATCATATATTAGTACGAGAGGATTAAGATCATGATCTTATATTATTATGAGATGATTAAAATCATAGATAATGAATAAAACTGTCAGCAACATATTAAAGTATAAAATATTTAATGAATGGTTGCTAGTACGGTTCACTAAGCATTAGGAATGTGTGTGATCTAGATCTGGATCATTGATGTGGATAGACATCTTAGTGAAGATACTTTATATAATGAGATTATATATGACTGGACCAATGTGAATTAGTAACTTTATCAACGTGCCGTTTATATTAAAAATTTAATACACATCAATTCGATGATCATATATAAATCAGTCTAAATCTTGAGTAGTCATGAACTCATATATATGTTTACTATATCTTTTGATTCACTCGTTAAGGTTTGTTTGTAAAACAGACTAGTGACTTTTATTTTGGAGATTCAGTGATATGGATGGCTGAGAACATGATCTTACAAGATTTAGAATCCAAGCTTTCCTAACGGATCGTATATTGGTTCTCATAAGTGTTAATTCTGGAACTGAATGGTTATTGAGCTCAAATTTATAATAAGATTATAAATTAGTCATTCACTAGTAGATTAATGGTTTAAGGATCAAAAGGTAGTTAGAATGGTGAAATGGTAATTTTGACAAGCTCTAACTTACGAACCAATAATTGGAGGACAGAATTACATGAATTGATTATATCGGTGGATTACATGAGAATACTCTGTAAATATATTTTATAATCACTAAGAGTTCAATTCATATTTATAATAGAGTAATAATAGAATTAATAAATAAAATTATTTATTTGATGAGTTTAATTAATAATCTTGTTTATTGGAGCTTAGGATTATAGGTTCATGGTCCCCAAGTTTCATCTATACCCGCAGTCTAGGGTGTGAATATTTCAGGACATGAGAAAATGACTGACTTGCAAAGGAATTTCTATTCTGGAGTAAATACATAATTATGAGATAATTATATTAGATTAATTAACTAAGAATTAGTTAATTGAGTTATTTATATATATATTAATGTAATTCTCAAAATTAATATATATATAAATAATTATAGATTTTTTTAATTTATCGATAAGTGAGACAGAATATCTACTTTGTGAAATTAGATAATTAAATTATTATTAGATACTATTATGGATCAACTAAATATGTTATTTGTGAAATAACAGATAATTTAGTTGATATGGGTAATCAAATATGTTTTTTTGAATTAACTGATATTTAGATATTTATGTGATTAAGATAAATATTTAAATTACAGTGATTGCCATATGTCAAGCACTGATTGAGTATCAGAAATTGACATGGACTACTGTAGTACCACGTGATATTATAGTAGTGAGGGTACAACACTGCAGTGTCATGTGGGTCCCACTTTAGTGTCATGTGGGTCCCACTGTAATGGGCAATTTGAAATTAATTTTTTTTAATTTTAATTATCTCTAAAGATCTGATACGTTATTATCTAAAATACGATACATCTTTTATTCGAATGGCCTAAGTTGATGAATCAATTGATCAATCACAGAATTGAGTTGTGAACACAATTGCTTAGAGTGGTTTTTCTCTACGATTAATAGTTAATCAAATCTCTAAAAGAATTATCATCACGTTCTTTTACAAAATCATCTCACAAACGTCATTCTCAGTAAATATTATATCTCATATGTTGAGAACATCTAGAGACAGAAAAAATATCTTGTAATATTCTACGTGCTCACACACGTCCTAGTGCGTTGATGTTGACTTGAAAGATCTTGGTATGGATCTCGGAGTCTATTGATCGTTGGAACGATTTCGTGGGATGGAAGATCGATCGATTTTATAAGGGCGCTTGATTAAGACTACAAGACGTATGTATTCCTAACCTTGTAGTTGTAGATTTAGCATATAAATATATAATGTATCATAACATATTGAAAGGAGTTCTCAATAAAAAAAAATTATTTTTGGAAATCGTTGCGTCGCGCTTGTTTTTCTTTTTATAAAAAAAGATTTGTTGTTAATAATTTTTTAAACGTCTCCGCTGCACCTACGCCACGTTTTCCAACAGTATCTAGGTTTACCCTCGGTTGTGGGCACCAACAAGAGACAATTATTTGATTCAATGCTATCTAAGGCTAAGAACTTGATGAATACTTGGAGAAAGAGGCAATTCTCAGCTGGAGGAAATGAGATCTTGATCAAAGCGGTTATCCAATTTATTCCCACATATTCTATGAATGTTTTTAGGCTCCCTTCTTCTTTTTGCAAGAACTTAAGTGCATAATGACTAAATTCTGGTGGGGGTCCTCAGATCACAATCAAAAGATTCATTGGTTAGCTTGGAAAAAATGTGGAGACCTAAATCCGAGGGTGGTCTAGGGTTCAGATCTCTCAAGCTCTTTAACAAAGCGCTCTTGACTAAGCAGTCTGGATGTTGCTGCAGAATCTAAGTTCTCTGGTTTCCGGGATGCTCAAAAGCTGCTACTTCCCCGATTGGTTGATTATGGATTGCAGTATCAAAACGGGTTGTTCCTTCCTTTAGAGGAGTCTGATGTAAGGGAGGGAGATTATTAAGAAGGGTGTTCGTTGGAGAATTGGTAATGGGCACTCGATCAAAGTCTTTGAGGACCCGTGGATTCCCAAGCCTAGCTCTTTTCGCACTATTTCCCGTGACTTTGGCAACAATGAGCTCAAAATGATAGACTTAATCAAGAATGGGGAGTGGGACTTGAGGCTTTTAAACCAGAATCTTCTCCCTATCGATATAGACAATATCCTTGTCATTCCTCTTAGGGGAGGGGAAGCTTAAGACAATCTCATATGGCACTTTTATCGTAAAGGCATTTTTTAGGTCAAAAGCGGTTACCATATGGCTCTTAATTCTGCTAATAAGGGCTGCTCTTCATCGGGTTATCACTTTAAGTGCTGGTGGAAAAAGGATTGGAATTTGTTCATCCCTAATAAGGTTAAGTTCTTTTTATGGAGAGCTACAATTGATGTCCCTTGTGTGGCAAGGTGGATTCTTTTCCTCATGCCCTTTTTTTCTACCCCAAGCAGCTAGAGTGTGGGACAAAGAAAGGATTCTCCCTCATCTTCCTAAGAAATGTCAGTTTTGGTCGATGAAAGAGTTTATTGCGGTTTTTTGTGAGGAGCTTAGCCCTAAGGTCCTATGCCACTTTACTTTGCCTTGTTGGAGTATCTGGTTCTTCAAAAATCGAACTATCCATGACACTTCCCCTTCAGACGGTATCGATACATCTAAGTGGATGGACAATTTTCAAGAGAAGTTCTCAAAAGCCAATGGGTGAACTTCCTCAATTCCAATCCCTTTGGCCGATTGTATCGGGACATAGGTCAAACCAAGTTTTTATGGGCTCAAGTTAAGCGTGGATGCGGCTACGGGCTACAATGGATCTAGCGGCCTTGGGAGAGGTGGTCTTTGCCTTTGCCATAAATTTACGTGGTTCTTTTCACCCTTTATTGTCAAAAGCCTGGCGCTTAGGGATGGCCTCCAACTCACTCTTGAAAAGAACTTATGGGTCACAGTGGTGGAATCAGATTGTCTTCCTCTTATCCAAGGCTTGGGATCCAATCCTATGGATCTTTCTGAAGTCGGTGGCGTTTTAGAGGATTGTAGAGTCTTTCTTACGAATCTTCAAGACCCTCACGTCGATCATTGCCCCCGTTCAGCTAACGAAGCTACTCACCACTTGGCTCGATGGAGTCTCTCGATTTCTGGTAATGTGTATTGGACTTCTGTTTATCCTCCGATTATTTCAGATTTTATCTTGACTGATGTTTTGTAGTTTGTTCTCAGCTTTATGCTAATTTAAAAAAAAAAACATTCTTCTCACATAAAATAACAATTTCCTGCCGTCCGCAAAAAGCTTGTATTCTTTTTCTTCAAAGTATATAATGAATACCGTTGATCGTAAGAGTGCCATCATTATGGGAAATGAACCAAAATCCAAGGGAAAGTGGACCTGAATAGAATAGTGAAGTGAAATCTAAATCAATTCAACAGTTGAGAGTGTGATTGTTTTCATTTAAGTCAAGAATCTCGGCAGCTACGTCCCTTTTAAGAGGCTCATGCTGTCGGAACCTTTTATCTAATTTATTGTTTTTGGTTTTGAGGGAGAGGGACCAATGGCACGTCTGTTCTGTCCTGTTGTGTTGGGTATTCGTACGTTGGCCCATCCATGTGTTTCATCACTATTTTTCTCATTCGATTTGGCAATTTTTGGGATAAGTTTTGTTAATCTGTACGAGGGGCTGCTACTTTTGTTTGAAAATGGATGTTTTATGGCATTTGGTCCCCTTATTCACATGTTTCTATCACTGATATTATGACACCTTTTCCTTTATATTTTTAGTTTTGACATTCTAAAGCCTCTTATTTCTTTTCATTTGTGATATTTCAACGCATTTCGACCTCCTAACTCGTCCACCCACTTGTTTAATAGAAGTAGCTCTAAACATCACACACAATTATTAATTAAAGCAAAATCATTAGAAAAGTAAACAACAATTAGACGAAGAAGAACTGGGAGGGCTGACCTATAATAGGCACGTATGATTTCTAATTACTTGATGGGTCTTTTAGGTTAACTACTTTCCTTCGATTGAAATACTCACAGAAATTGGTTAATTGGTTGAGGTGGGTCCATCCACAAGCGGTTCAATTACAGAATCGTTTGATCATATTACGTTACGTGAATTTTATACGAGATGGTTGTAAAAGATTTTTTTGATATGAAAAATTCTCTATGATGAAATAATAAAAATCATAATTTGAAGAGAGAAAGAGAGAATAAATATATCATCATTTACGTGAAAAATTCTTAAAAGAAAGAAAAATCACGAGAAAATTGTTGATATTCACTTGTGTGAAAGATTTTACATAATTGTTGATAAGGGAAAATAGGAAGGGCAATGGCTTTAGTTGAGTTTTGCTTAGGTCTCTTCATCGCCTCTTTTTTCTTTTTACATGAGCCAGTACTTATAGGTCTTACAATAATAATAGTGATAAAAAAAGGATGATCACATCCCCTATGTTTTCGGTTGATGGAATTGCTTTCAGGCGTGAGCTCCTTTACTTTGCTCATTCCTTTAAGTTGTTTTGTCCTCAACAACTCAATCAGTCATAGCCACTTGAAGGTTTTTCATGGTTCGAGCCAATCAATAACAACCACTTGATTGTCAGTATGAACCTTCATTTCCGTTCTGATATTCTGTCATGTCCAGGAGGTAATGATTCCCCATTCTCGAGATGTCAATTTCCGTTCTGGAAGCGATGATCTCCCGTTCTCGAGATGTAAGTTCCAGCTTTGTTGTTCTTTCCCGTTTTGGGAGTGATGGTCCCCCATTCTGGAAGTGATAGTCCCCCCGTTCCAGAAGCGATTGTCTCCCCATTCGAGAAGTGATAATCATTCGTTCAGAAGCGATTGTCCCCCCATTCCAGAAGCGATTGTCCCCCCGTTCCAGAAATGATAGGCCCAATTCTGGAAGCGAAGGTTCCCCGCTTCAGCATTCTTTTCCGTTCTGAAGAGGTCTCCCGCTTCAGTGTTCTTTGCTGTTCTGACGAGTTCTCCCGCTTCAGCATTCTTTCTGCACATGTGTCTTGGATAGTTTTTTTTCCTATTCATTTCCCCCATTACACTCAGCGTTCTTTCTTATTCTGTCTTTACGTCTGCTCATTTCTGTTCTCACGTGTTTTGCATTTGTCGTTACGTCTGCTCATTTCGTTACGCTAGCTCGTTGTCGATGATGATTACTTTCCCTTCATTTGCTGTATTGTCTTTCCGTTCATTTTACTACGAGTTTATTGAGAGTTTTTCCGTTTTTGTCATTATTGGCTCATTGAATAGGTTCTCTCATTTTCTTCAGTTCGGGCTCAGTGATAGAGTTTCTCCCATTTCTTTATTTTTCATTTTCCTTCTCTCGTTCCATAATTATATTGCACAAGTTTGAGTTTGACCTTCCGCATTTGTTGGTAGAGTTTCTGTTATTTTCATATTTTTTTCCTTCTGGGAAAGATGTTCGTAGACACTCCCAAAGACTTAACTCCTCCCATGGAACCATGACCCTGTTTTGATTTTCTACGAGCTCGTCAATAGAGTTTCCCTCGTTTCTTCATTTTCCATTTTTCTTCTCTCGTACGATAAGATCTGTGACATGAATATTGTACAAGAATAATATAATAATTAAAATGAGTAAGGAGCGAGTGTACTGTTTCATAATTTCATTGCAGGAGTTTTAGTTTGATGCCCCACTTCTATTGGTAGAATTTTTTCCGTTTTCCTTGCTACGGACTTATTGGTAGAGTTTCTTCCATTTCCTTATTTTCTTTTTCCGCTTTCAATTTTTTCCTTCATTTTCTCGTCTCTTTTTCCTTTACTCATTGGCCATCTTTTGCTCAGCTTCGTTCTTTAGCTCTTATTTTTCTGTCTTTCTTTACTCAACTCTTCTTTTCTCAGCGTTTCATTACTGAGCTGAAGGTCTTTCCTTAACTTCTTTTCTTTTATGTTCTGAAGATTTTCCCGTTCTTAAGATATTTCCTTTTCCGTTCTCCAGACTTTCCCATTCTGAAGATGTTTCCTTTTTTGTTCTGAAGACATTTCCTTTTTCGTTCTCCAGAATTTTCCATTTCTGAAGATGTTTCCTTTTCCATTCTCTAGACTTTCCCATTTCTGAAGATGTTTCATTTTCCGTTCTTCAGACTTTCTCATTCTGAAGACATTTCTTTTTCCGTTCTCCAGACTTTTTCGTTCTGAAGACATTTCCTTTTTCGTTCTCCAGTCTTTCCCGTTCTGAAGACATTTCTTTTTCTGTTCTGAAGACATTTCTTTTTCTGTTCTCCATACTTTCCCGTTCTAAAGACATTTTCATTTTCCGTTCTGAAGACATTTAATTTCCTTCTTACATTTTGTTTCATCCCTTGCATGTTTTTCTCCTTGGCCATTTTTTGCTCCTTCAGTGGATCCGTGGCCCCGTTTCAATTTCCTTCTAAGAACGGCGTACGTAGATGCTCCTAAGGACTTAAGCTCCTTTGATGGAACCATGACCCCATTTCAATTTCCTCCCGAGAACGATGTACGTAGACGTTCCTATGGACTTAGGATCCTTCAGTGGTACCATGACCCCATTTTGATTTCCTTCTGAGAATGGCGTACGTACACGTTCCCAAGGACTTAGGCTCCTTTAGTGAAACCATAGCCCCGTTTTGATTTCTTTCTAAGAGTAGGACTTAAGAACTACCCCTCCCAAGGACTTACGCTCTTAGTTCCTTCTCAGAGCAAGACTTATGAACTTCCCCTCCCAATGACTTATGTCATTAGTTCCTTCTATGAGTAGGACTTATGAATTGCTCCTCCCAAGGACTTACGCCTATAGTTCTATTGTCGAAGAAGAGAGAGAGTTGACAGCGTGCACGTTATCATGCCATAAGTTTTGATTGAGAGCTCCAAATCAAATTTTGTAAGATTCTTCTAAAAGTTGTTTTTCATATATATGCTTTCGATAGTATATAATCCTCCATGTAATTAGCTTCACTTGACGATGTATAATTTCCAAATCTGTATGTTCTGCATAATCTATCTTCTTGAACAACCTTCACAGAAATTATTATAACTCTTATCCCGGAGCTCCGAATCAAGTTTTAAAAAATTCTTCAAGTAGTAGACATCTATATCTTTTTTAAAATATATAATTTTCTATGTAAGTCTATACATTTTAAAAAGAAATTAAATTTGGAAGACGTGATTAAGTTTACTTTCCTGTACGAAGATTACCATACTTTTGATATGGAGCTCAACTTTAATTCTGTAAGATTCTCTATGTAGCATACTCTCATATCCTTATGATTATGTGACTCGCTATGTAATTTTACTTCCAACTTTTTTCGTTTTAGTTTTCAATTTCGTTCCCGTTGTCGCTTCTGTTGTTAAGACATTTCTATTCACATCATCACGACGTCTCTACTCCTGTAGTCAGGATGTCTCTGTTCTTGTTGCTTGTTCATCTTTTATTTTCCTGCACTCATAAATTCCTTTTGAATGACTGAACTTTCTTAAGTCGTAACTTTCCTTTTTTTGGTCTTCCCGTTCTAAAATATTTAAACGCAGTCTCCTTGGTTTTCCCATTCTGAAATGTTTAAGTGGCAACTTTCTTGACTTTCCCTTCCTAAGAAGTTTGAATGTCATCTTCTTTACTTAGCTTTTTACTCTGAATTTTTTGCTCTAAAATTCCTTCCTAACTCTTTTTTCTTTTCTAACAAATTTATTTTCTGATATTCTAACACTCTAGCTTTTTCTTTTCTAAAGAGCTGAAACTTCTCTAATCTGAACTTTAATTTTTCCGTTTTGAAGCTCTAATTTCAAATTTTCTGAAGCTTTTTATTTTATTTTATGAGCTTTCTGATCTGAGCTCTCTGAGCCATTCTGATCTGAGCTCTCTAAGCCCTTCTGATATGAGCTTTGTGAGTTTTCTGGTTTGAGTTTTACGAGCTTTTCTGAACTTTTCTGATCTGAGCTTTATGAGCTTTTCTGGTCTGAGCTTTCTAAGCTCTTCTTTTCTTATCCGCTCTGATTTTTTAACTCATCCTTCCTTCGAATGGATTTCTTTTTGGATCTTCTTTCTCTTTTTTTAGAAGTTGATAATGATGTAAAAGAAATAAACCAATTGAATATGCAAGGAGTAAGCTTACCATTTTTTGTTTTGTTTCCAGTTTTGTACTTGTTGTCGTTCCCATCTCTGCTTCCGACCTGTTGTCGTTTTTGTTCCCGCTTTCGTTGTTGATGAGGCGTTTGATTTGATTTTTGACATTTTGGGAGGGATTTCTCGAGTTTTTCTCTCACTCTCAATGAAAGCACCAAAATGTAAAGGATTTTTTCGGTATGGAAAACACTCTACAAACAAATAAATATTATAATTTGAAGAGAGAAAGAGAGAATGAAGACACCGTCATTTACGTGAAAAACCTTTAAAGGGAAGAAAAATCACTGGAAAATTATTGATATTCACTTGTGTCAAGGATTTTACACAGTTATTGATGAGAGAAGAGATGAGGGGCAGTGCCTTTAGTTGAGGTTTGCTTAGGTATCTTCCTCGTCCATTTTTTTCTTTTTACATGAGCATGTACTTATAGGCCTTATAATAATAATAATGATAAAAAAGGATGATCACATCTCCTATGCTTTCGGCTGATGAGATTACTTTCAAGCATGAACTACTTTACTTTGCTCATTCATTTTAGCAGTTTTGTTCTCAACAACTCAATCAATCACAGCCGCTTGGTGGTTCCTCGTGGTTCGAGCTAATCAATCACAACCACTTGACTGTCAGTCTGAACCTTCATTTTCGTTTTGATGTTCTGTCCTGTCCAGGAGGTAATGATTCCCCGTTCTCGAGATGTCGGTTCCTGTTTTGGAAGCGAGGATCTCTCGTTCTCGAGATGCCGGTCCCCGTTCTGTTGTTCTTTCTCATTCTGGAAGTGATAGTCCCCCGTTCCAAAAAACGATAGTCACTCATTCTAGAAGCGATTGTCCCCCCGTTTCAGAAGGGATAGTCACCTGTTCCAGAAGTGATTGTCCCACTTGTTCCATAAGTGACTGTCCCCCGTTTTAGAAGCGATAGTCCCCCCGTTCTGAAAGTAAAGGTTCCCCGCTTTAGCATTTTTTCTCATTCTGATGAGTTCTCCTGCTTCAACGTTCTTTGTCGTTCTGACGAGATCCTCCATTTAAGCGTTCTTTCTGCACACGTGTCTTGAGTGATTTTTTTTACTGTTCAACGGTTTAATAGTGAATCAATTAATAACTTTCAGCACGGAAAGGATGATGTACCTTATAAAATTCATTGACATACGTGAACAAAGACACTGCAATATGCATCCACGTTATAATGAAATCTTAATTTTACTTATTTTATCAATTTATGAAAGCCCGGGATCTGGGTTATAAGCCCCATCACATGGAGCAAGAGAAGGTGGACCCTTTTTGTTTTTCTTTAATTCACAATTTTGTTCAACAAGGCTTTTTCATTTTGTTATCAAGGGAAAGGAAGACAGTAATTCAGACATGGTTTTATTTTTTAATGCGAACGAACAGCATAAGCAGTGCGTAAACAAAATTAAGGAGGATACGGATCTTAAAGGTGGACTCTCTCTCTCTCTCTCTCTCTCTCTCTCTCTCTCTCTCTATCAAGTCTTAGCTTCACCGCCATATTCCCAATAACAGATCTATCTCTGCTCGCATTCTCTCTCTTCTCTTCCCTCATTTCCACATGTCTTGATTCAAACATCAACGCTCTGTGTCTTGCAGTCTCGCATTCTCTTTGCTGTAGATTTCATTCTCTCTTAGCTCCTCCCTCTATCTGACATTGTCCTTTCAGATGCAGACACTGTTTCCGTGCTTCAATAGAAGAGATACGGTGTGAGTCTGAGAACGTTGGACAGGAAGCATATTCATGATGAATAAAAATGGGAGGGAACATGTGATGGGGGGGAGGAATATATTATTGGGATCGCAGCAAAGGCGAGCTCAAATTTTCAAAGGCATGTCCAAGGATTCAGATGAGAATTTGGATCTGTTCTCCAAGAGTCGCCGCAGCCTATCTGTCGCTTCGTCCGATGATTCATCTGATGGTACCTATTCGAATGATTCTTCTTGTTATGTTTTTTTTTAATTTCATCCCCAGTTCTCACAATGTTCTTTCCAATTCTCATATATCTTAAGAATACACTTATACTGGTGTTTAAGAAGGACCGATTTGATAATTTTGGAGAGTTTCTCCATTCTATCATTTACTTTCCATTTCTGATTTGTCGACCCAGTAAGCAGTATCTCGTATTTTATACTTGATTGCGAAACCAAATATTGTTTAACCAAATTTGCCGAACTTGATAGAAAATTAATCAGTAACTTCCTTGCTGTTTTTTTTCTTTTCCCTAATTCTAGTGCTATGTTTGGACTTATGCGAAAGAAAGAGCAGAAATTTTAGGAAGTTCTTTGCTTTGGTTTCTGCTTTCATTGGGATCATTACACGAAAAGAAAGAGTAGGCTATTAGTGCATTTATTCACTGTTTTTAATAAGATTTATTCACTGCTTTTAATTCTATGTTCTTTTATTATTCTTCTTCATTTCCCTTCCCTTCTAGTGTCTCAAATTTAAACACACCGCTGTCCGCTAACAAAAATCGGCGACGTAAGACGTCTTCAGTTGTGGTCCAGTCCACATGCAGTCTCTTTTGTCTCTTTTCCTGGATTTCACTATATGTAATGCTTATCCTAGCTTTCTGTTATTCTAATGACAGTTTCAGTGAAGTTGGGGAGGCTTTCAGTAGGTTCAGCAAAGTTAGCTAGGAGTGGCATTGATGATTTACTATCCTCAGCCGATGGTGGAAAGCATGATTACGATTGGTATTGACTTCAGCTATGACAGTATCAGTTGTATCTTAGAATGTGATGTTATCTTGATTACAGAAGAAAAGATAACTGTATGATTTTCAATTGAAGTGATAACTGAATATAAGACCTGGTTGTTTAGATAGCTGCATATACATGGCAGACATTTATATATCAAACTGTTCTCCCAAAGTTTAACTTACAGAGGAACTGCAAGTAGAAATCATCTAGCAAAAAATTACTAATGAAAAAGGGAAATCCTTTAGTAGTGTAAGAAATAATTGATAAACTGAGCTTCGCTTCTGATGTCCAAATCAGTTGATTTACCTGCCATTTTGTAATGTTAAAAGCGTTGTTTTTTCATTAATATTGGATGAATTAGCATTTAACGAATGTGCACTTTAGAGTGATTAACATCTAGTAATTTAAGTCAAGTACAACTCCTCTATTATTCACTTTCCACAGTGGTCAGTTTTCTTGCTTATTGACAGCATTTACATTCTCTGTTTGCCGAACGTGAGAGAATTATCTTCTATGATGTTAGGCTTCTTACTCCCCCTGGAACTCCTCTTTTTCCTTCCTCGGATAAATGTGAATCTCAACCACCTGTAGCAGCTGCAAGAAGTAGTTCCTTAGCCAGATCAGCTTCTACAATAAAGGCTTCAAGGGTATTATTCTCTTCTGTACCTTGAGTTGTGAAACAAGAATTTAGGGGTTTTCTGTCTAGGGAGCTTGCTGCTGCTCTTGTTAAGGAGATATTTCCTTATTCCTGCTGTTGGTTTTGACTTTTGTTTTCAGTTTCCATAACTTTGCTTGAATCTTGCTTGGAACCCACTTGTTTATAAACTAATGGGTCAGCAGTAAACTCTAGATGTTTGGGAGTATCAATTAGTTTCTTTTTTTTCAGCTTTCAGTTTCACAATCTGAGGTCAATCATTCATCAAGACCAACTAGAAGCAGTTCCGTGACGCGGTCCTCTGTCTCCACTTCACAGTACAGTACTAGTTCATATATCTCAAACAGATCTTCCTCAATCCTTAACACAAGCTCAGCTTCTGTTTCCTCTAACATTAGACCATCCTCCCCCATTACCTGCCCTCCATCTACAGCAAGACCTTCTACTCCAATCTCCCGACCTGCATCATCAAGATCCTCAACTCCCTCAAGAACCCGTTCAGGTCCTATTAGTTCCTCTTCAGACAAAGGCCGATCACTACCGAGCGCAAGACCATCAACTCCTAGTTCTAGGCCACAAGCTCCTGCGAATCTGAATACCTCAGCAGGGCGGTCTAATTCTCGTCCATCTACACCAACTCGCCGTTATTCTGTTCCTGCTTCGCCTTTGGTGGCTGGTCCAACTTCGACTGGGCGCATTCCATCTGGTCGCAATTCTGCACCAGCTTCCCGAGCGAGCTCTCCTAGCCCACGACTGCGGACTCCATCTCAACCTATTGTCCCCCCGGATTTTTCTCTTGACACACCTCCAAACCTGAGAACTACTTTACCAGACCGGCCAATTTCTGCTGGTAGATCCCGGCCTGGTGCTGCTCTCACATCGAAGGCAAATTCAGAAACTCCAGTTTCCGTGAATATGCTGAGAAGACCATCATCACCCATTACCACAAGGGGAAGATCGACAGAGCCCCCTGCTAGGAGCCGTGTAAATGCCAATGCACAAACTCCAGATGTTTCTGATTTTCGGAAAGCTCCACGTGGTCCTGAATTGGGAACAAGGAAACTTGTGAAAAGTTCAACAACGTCCACAGAAAGCACTGGATTTGGGAGGACTATCTCGAAGAAATCAATGGATATGGCTATCAGACACATGGTATGATCTCTCTCCATGTCCTGTGAGACAAAGTTGCAGGTTGTGATTTAGAAGCTTGAAGAGGCATAACTTTATGATATCCTATACATCAGCTCTGTTATGAAGTATCGATCACAAGAGTGAAATCTTAGCATCATGAATGTGAACATAATTGTTTCATTTTTGTGGTTTTTTTTTCATGTTTGATGTATAGTTCTAACAAATCTGCTGCCTACTTTAGGACATAAGAAATAGCGCTGGGAACATTCGTACACTTTCAGGCTCTACCCTGTTCCCTCAAAGCATTCGATCTGCCACATCTAAAACTCGGTCAACCAGTACTTCAAGTTCTCCAGCATCTATCAATCTCGATGAGGACCTGAAGACTGGCAATGGAGTGCTTGTTGAGCAAGGAAACCATATCCATGGACACAGAGAGATTGGAAATGAAGAGGAGTACGGACATTTTCCTGCAAAACTGATTGAAGCGGACATCTACGAAAGCTCCCGTTATGATACAATTTTACTCAAAGAAGACTTGAAGAATACTGATTGGTTGCACAGTGCCAATGGAACTGATCAGGGTCCCATCTTTGATAATGGGTTTGAAACTCTCCCAGAACCTTTCGGCCTCTTATAACATCACGTGTATTGACTATTGAGTTTCTGTATTATTATTTCTTAAATAACCAATCATTATATCTGGTTATTGAAGACCCGAATTCTTTAACAATTTCTCGAAATTATCGAAAAGAACAGAGGCAAGTCATTCTTTAAGAGAAATCAATTCATACATATGTAATTTTGGTTCTTGCAAATTGTGCGACGAATTACCTATTTAGAGACATGAACATTTATACCCAATGCATCTTTCTTTTGCTCTTCACTGTCATTCTTATCTAGTCTGATAAGAGGTATTGAAGGAATTGAGAGATCTTGTTTTTTGAATTCAATGAATTGTTTGTTCTCCTTCCTGCCATTCCTGATAACGGAATGGAGTAAGGGCAGTCCTTTATTTGGGCAATTGATAAATTAGAACTAGTAATCAGACGATAGGGATAATCTCAATTGTCATATTTGGACGCTCCTCAAATGTTCACACCTCAAGATAATTAGGATAGCAATGGTTTGCTTCACTGATCAAAGATGTATCCAAAATGTTGGGCACAACCAAATGAATCAACTTAATCAAGGTATGATTACAATGTGGTAACACAGCCTACAGGGTATGTGCTCAACTAGTCATCTCTCATGTTAGCTTATATTCCAAAATAAAGTAATGTAATGGCCATTTCTGACCCATATTTGATATTTAAGTAAAAAACAAAAGGTTTCTACTGCAAAAAACCAAGTTAAACAACTTCAGCTCCTGTCAAAAACCGGACGAAGCTAATAATTAGTGCAAAGAACTTCTGTCAACCAAGTCAGCACCACTAACGTAACTGGCCATGAATGATATCAACCGAAAAGGAGCACCAATAAGTGGAGCATCCGAGATTGGCACAACTGCCTTTTCGTCAGAGTCTGGAGCCACGTCCTGAACATCATTCTCCTCCAACGGAACTTGCACAATTTCTCCAGCCTCCTCGTGTACTAAAGGATTTGTTAGCTTAGATGTCTGTTTCAATTCCTCATCCTCGCTACCACTACTATCATGCTTGATTGAAAAAGATTCTGACGACTCATTTGGAGCTGATACAGATGTAACCCCAACGGCTTCATACTCTTTATAGCTAGAATTAGCAGTATCAACACTTTCAATTTTTTTGTCAAAATCCATGGCTGAAGATGGTTTAGCATTGGCGGTCCCTTGGTGACGCCCAATATATAACTCATTTACCTGAAATTGGAAGATGAGTGAATCTCAACGTAAAGTAAGTAAATTCCTGCACACCTCACGAGTTGTGTCCTGATGATTGCTATCTAATCTTTACACCCAAGAATAGATCGTACAGCTGCATGGCACTCTAAAGAAACTCGTCCAGATAGAACTTACAGAAGAATATCGTAGGGTAATGTCATTATTAAGTAAACGCCAATTATCTCTCATATCAATATGATGCAAAGATAAAACTTATCACCTTCTCAACAAGCTCTGCATTTTCGGTGATCAATTTTTCAACGAGTGCACATGCCGCATCCACTTGAGAATTCAAGTCCTGCTTATAGACATCCCGATGAGTCAAGAGAAGCCATTAAACTTATTTCTAACGGATTTCAGAATATCAAAGTGAGATAAAATCAAATCATACACCATGACATTATGATCCAGCCAATCTGATAGGAATGACAACCCACTTACATATTCTTATAAGTAATTTTGTGCTACGCTCGAAGTACAAATATACTAAGGAGGTGAAGTTAAACCATCAACAAGTAGGTAAAGGAAGTGAACCTTTGTGACTTCATCTGCCGATGAGCAAGTGGATGAGATAGTTTGCTCAAGATTCTGAATTTGTGACTGAAGATCAGAGGCATTTTCCATCAGTTGTTTGTTTTCTTGTAAAAGACTATCCCTGGATTCGTCCAACTCCAACACCTGCCAGGCTTTGTTTTTCAATGTCCATATCAGAACAATTACAAAATTTTGACGTGGATTGGTCATAACCAGTGCTTCAATGCGTGAGGAATAATGAGTTAATTTTTCTAAAAGAAGATGAAGAGTAAAGGAACTATTTTTGCATCAAAGAGGAAACAGTAATTTCCAAACGCATACCATAGACACCCAACATTTGTGCATGTGTACCAAGCTGTTCTGGACATATCAACGTTAATACACCAATTCTAATGTTTACATTCCAAAGAACATATGATTACGAAACCACATAACAGCGGAAGAGAAACATGGCCAGTCCTCTCATAACATTACAGACCTCCCATGATACATGTCAATAGCCGGTGTTTATATCCGCAACCAAAACAGACTAGAAAATTCTGCTTTCCAGATTTGATATCATTCTTTTTATCTTACATTCTTTTTAACATATAAACACTGAAATAAAATCTAGTTCAATCAGACGCGTAGTGACAAAAGAAGAGTTAAATAAGCAATTGAATTGAAGCCTTCACATAGATTGCTTAGGCCAAACAGATGTACCTGAGCCCGTAATCTTGAAACTTCATCATTCAGTCCCAGAATTGTCTCCCTGATTGAATGCTATGGACAGACATATCATTGCTATCAGATTTCTAATCAGAAGCCTTTTCCAGTAAAAATAAAATAGACCAACATAAGTTTTAAGATTGTCAACAAGGAAGCATTTGAAAGTTCAAATTTAACCGAAGACGTTATTGCCAAATCCTAGCACAGGAATACTTGCTTCTCAGCACCTTCAGGTGGTCAATTTGCATATAACACACACAAAGAGAGGGAGGGAGGGAGGGAGGGTTCCAGGCTAGTCAAATGAGAAGACAAGTAACAAGCAAAAAACTAGATGTAAAACACCAAGTAGCAAGAGCCTTCTAACTAGAAGTACAATACTGCTAAAAGCATACAACTTCCACCGAAATTCCCTCTCCATTCAATCATGTACTTTTTGTATATTTGACAAAAAAATTATAATTACCTGTTCGATAATCCAGTTCTTCTTCTCCTCCTCAAAATGATGAACTGTCTCGAGTAAGCTAATCTGTAGTTAATTTGGCATCCCATCCCAATACCAAGAAATAAATACATGAAATGGTTTCTCAATACACAAAGAAGTGCAACCAAGCAGGACAAAAGATTACCCCTTTTAGTTCCAAAGAGGACTTTTCATCTATTAACTGACTAATTTTGTCCTGTAATGTTGCCTGCGGGTGATTACCATTAAATTATCAATTGCCACTGCAAAAAGATAGGGAAACATGGTCTGCGGGAATACAGTTACAACAAGAAGGAAACAATGCACAAAAAAAATATTCATGTACTTCTGCCCCTGAAACTAGAAGTTTTAAGCATGTATGAGACACCAAACTCAAGTAACCTCTATTTGGAGCCATGAATCTTCTTCACTCTGTAATTGTATAACTTTCATCTCTAAACCAGCCTGTAAACAAACCGGAAAAGCATACAAATTTACAAAATTAGAAAAAAGCATATCTGGTAATACTCTAAAATGTATCCTAGCCTGTTTGACAAATTTAATCACTACCGCTTTCTGAATGTGCAAATCATTCTGCCCCTGTAACTGTTTGATTGTATTCTCTAAGGTAGCCTGCAAACAAATGGAGTCAGCATTATTCAATGGATAGTGTCGTAATTTACAAAATCTATGATAGCAACGACAAATAATTAGATAACATAATCTTTTTTGGGGAGAGCTCCATACCTCTTTTTCAAACCATTTTTCCTTTTCGGTCTCTGCTAAAATGGCCTACACAAACAGTTAAAATAGATTGAAAACAAACAGTTTGTCTACTCAAATAAGATAATGAAATAAGTTTTAACGTTTATAGAGATTTCATGTTTGAAAATGCATTATCCTCTTTTCTTCCATACTTGGGTGAGTTTTTAAAGCATTTTGCTGAAAAAATTTAAAGAACATGCAAAGTCAAAAATGTCAACAACTATGCAAGGAAGAAGCATACTACTACTATCAGCTTCGGCCTTTTTGCATAAAGTAATTATGACTCATGGTGGAAAAGACAAATGCCTCGAGATAGCTATGGTAGAAAGTCAAAATTCATGTCAAATTGGTCCGAGAGAAAAATATTCACCGGTTAAGATTTGATGGACTGGAGTAGCTGTATGCAAGTAATTATGAAGCTAAACAGAGGAAAGGGTTTGTCGAAATAAGAGTTATGAACTTATAGGTTAAACATCTTTTGCATATAGCCAATCTTCTGCAATGACAAACCAGGTGCACAATGATCCATCCCTAATCCATATAAAAAACTGAAACAAATGACTTTGTTTGAAGCAAACTTACACATTCTGCGTTATTGGGGTGAATCCCGTTCAGAATCACATCAGAACTTGCCACAGGATCAGATTTTCCGGCGTAGGAGCAATAAGAAACACGATTGTGGTCGCTCTGCCCATTGCTCATATGGATGCCATCAACAGAAGCCGTTTCTGGAACGTCAATTGCGGTATCTTCCAAGGCTTTGGGCTGTTTGATCTTCTTTTTCTTGTTTCTCTTTTTCTTCTTCTCCTCATCCATTTGTCGGAGCTAAAATTAGAACTTAGGTATGGCACCTTATTGCACAAGCTAAAATCTATCCGGTACCAAAAAAAAATTAAGAAAAAAGATGGAAGAAGTATTTAATGACAAATGAAAATTTCAGTTTTGAGATGAAATGAAAAGATCCCAGACGTTACGAATGTACCTGACTACTTGAGATTCAACAGAAAGCGCTTCAAAATGAATTCAGGCGCTTCTAATTGGTAGCCGGAATTTGGAAATCCCCGGGAGAATAGTTGATGACGAGTCCCTTCCCCGACCCACTATTTTTTTTTTTCGTCCTCTTTTTTGTCGGGTAAGCGATGGCTTTTACCCTTGATTAATGATTACTACTCTTTGATAAGATCTAGAAGAAATACACGGCTGTGATCGCGATTTGATATCTGTTTTACGGAGCAACAAGTAGAAGATCTCCTCTTGCATGGGGGTGACTGGGTGAAATGAAAAATGGCAAAACCCATTATTTTGTTTATGTTTTATTTAGTAATATTTTTGTTTTTTGGAAAAGGAAATTGAAATGGATCCCAATAAATTAGCATTATAGTAATTCTATATTCAAAATTGTCGTCACAATTATTTATAAACTAATTTTGACAAATAATTGTACACATTGATAAATAAATATTAAATTATTAATAATTATATTAATTTACATAATTACAATTTAATATACTAATTAGCTGGTATAAAAGTAGTCTTTGCGTTAATGCATTGAGTTTGATATCGACAAGAGGAAAACATGTGGGTATGGATTCACGTGGTGAGCAATTGCGGTTCCGTTTGAAGAGGGTGGTCGACTGTCTTGATTGAATCTAAAATATAAATCATATTTTTTACTAATAAAAGCAAAATAAAACTTGGTTTAAATACTCCCTCTAATAGTTCTGCAGCTCTAGAAAATGCCATCTAATACTACGCCGTACAAAATTGTTTTTCTTTTTAAGTGTGATTGTGATAATATTCTGCTTCCTTTTAGACAGAAAATTCTTCACAATTATTGCTCAAAAAAGAAAAGAACTTTCTTCACAATTACAAATCACTAACTACACTAAGTCCCCAGAAATGATGAATATTTCAAGGTTAAAAAAGAAAAAAGGAAAAAGAATTATTTCATGGAGAAGAGGTAAAAAGTACAGATATCGATACACGGCACAGATACAACACGATAGTGATACATTGACACGTCATTTAAAAAAAATAGGATACGGGGATACGTTTTATATATATAAGACTCATTTAGGAAAGTAGTCCATTTTTTAAAATCTGAAATTCTTTTTCTGATAATTGAACACCATTATAGATGCATTTAACATGCATTTCTTTATTCCAATCTTTAAAATCCTTGGACCATTCAGGAAATTGAAATAATAGTATACGGATAATATTTTTAGCTAGTATCAATGAGGAGAAATCTTTTATGTAAATTTTATGTATAGGTGTATTATGGTATATAACAATATGCAATAGTATATATTTATATACCATAATATATTTTAATATACCATCAACATATTGTAGTATATTTTTCATACCATTTGTGGTATACTATGATATATTTAAAAAATATAGTATGTTATAACATACCATCAATATATCATAGTATATTTTTATATATCGTCTGTTATAATCTCAGAATCCAGAAATGAAACTCAAAGCTTCTCCTCATTCTCTTCCTCACCTCTCTCTCGCTGAAATCCTAAAAATCCATAAATCAAACCACAAAAAAAATCATACAATAAATTGATGATAAATCCATAAAATCAAGAAAATAAAAAATACATCAAACTAGAAAAAATAGATCACGAGACCCAAAAACAAACTGCGAAGGGAGAAGACGAATGGAGAAGAAGAAAGAGGCAGATAAGAAAGAAGCAAAGAAGATGAAGGGAGAAGACAAAGGTGAAGGGAGAGAATAAAGATGCAGAGACGAAGAGAGAGAAGAAAAATACAGACATGAAGGGAGAAGACGAAGGGACAAAGAGAGAAAGAGGAAGGAAATATAGGGTATTTGTGCAAATAAGAAACTTTTAGGCCATTTTCTAAAACAATAAAAAAGTGGTCATATTTCCTAATTTTCCCTATATATAATGTCATTTATAAGTATGCAAAATAGATATTTATATAAAAACTAATTACAGTACCAATCATATCAAGAAGATGAATTAATCATTCTATTAATTTGTTAATATCCTGAAAAGGGCCTATAAATACAGGCTCGTGTAATAAATGACGGTCAATTCTAGTCAATCCAATTGAATCTAAGAAAAGTTTTATACTGAGCATTTACTCCTATCTCTTCTCTCATCATTATCATCGTAAATTTCACTAACGTGAAGGAAAAACCATTTATATTTTGGTGATTTCAATGAGCACTGAGAGAAAAAGCTCGAGAAACTCACCCCAGAAACACTAAGTATGCCTAGAACCAGATCGAACGCGACCCCGAATGAAGGCAAGAGGACCAGAAACGGAGATGATCATGTGGATCAACCAACCCTACCGACAGAAATGATGCAAACAATTTTATGCGGGAAATGGAAAGAAGGAACATAGAAGCACTACGCAGCTCACGTCAGATTATGCAGGACCAGAGCAACACACTTCAGCAAGAGCTGGCAAGGACATGTGCTGGAGTCAGTCAAAGGGCGAATAACGAGGAATGAGAAATCAACTCTGGGGGAAACGGGGAAGATGTAAGATAGAAGAACCACGAGAATAGCATAAACGTACAACGGGAGGAAGTAGAAGTCTAATCCAAAAACTACGAGAAAGAGGCTACGAGACAAGCTCGCCAGTCCTGGGTCATAATGAAAGAGGCGGTGGAGGAATTATTGGAGCGAAAAATGATGGAGATGAGAAACCCGGAAAGCACGGGAAAGACTGACCTCGAATCCCTTACCCGTACTCCATTAAGCCCTGAAATCCTGACGACACTCGTACCTAAAAAGTTTGTGGCCCCCAAATTTAAATGTTACGATGGGAAGACCATGGACCCATAATTATAAGCTCCAATAAACTATATTATTAATTAAACTCTTTAATTAAATAATTTTATTTATTAATTCTATTATAATTCCACTATAAATATGAAATTGCACTCTTAGTAATTACAGAATATATTTACAGAGTATTCTCGTGTAGTTCATTGATATAATCACTTCATGTAGTTCTGTCCTCCAATTATTGGTTCGTAAATAAGAACTGGTCAAAATTATCATTTTACCCTTCTAATTACCTGTTTATCCTTAAGTATCACTAATTCACTAGTGAATGACTAATTTATAATCGTATTATAATTCTGAGCTCAATAATCATTCAATTTCAGAATTAACACTTAAGAAAACTAATATAAAATCCGTTAAGAAAGTATGGAACCCAAATCTTGTAAGATCATGTTTATGAATTTAATAAATAAAATAATTATTTTACTTATTATTACAAGTTTTTCTATTGAGATTTTAAAGTAATAAAATAAAATAATTATAAGAAAGTAACATGACTTCCATATAGCTTAGTATGATCCTTATACTTCATCTATTCCCCACCAAGGTACAACTCTCTCCATCTACATTTTTTAGAATTAAATCACATTAAAAGGAGGAGAAATGGGCCGGACCGGTTATTTAACCGGGACCGGCTCGTGAACCAGCCCGGCCCTTGAATTCATGGGCCGATTCAACGGTTCATTCAGGGACGCCCTAAATTTTCGGCGACCCGACCTGGAACCGACCCGTGAACCGTCTAGAAAGGTTCGGCCGGACCCGTGAACCGTCTAGAAAGGTTCGGCCGGACCCGTGAACAGGTCGGGCTGGGACGGCCCAATCGTCACCCCTAATAGTCAGGTTCCTGAAACCACAATGTCACAACAACCTCGGGTTCTTGAAATTACAATGTCACAGCAACCTCTACATGAATGCATTCCTCGCTTTGAGAGTGTTGATCATTTTAAAAGAAACTATTATTATGATGATGTTTTTTGGTCATAACGATTGTAACGACCTTGGTGATGATAATGATATTTTTTAGGATGAGGATGTTGATGATGATTTTGATCATGGGGTGTATGATGAAGCCATTCGTGGAGATGACTCTGATGAAGTCATTCGTGGAGACGACCATACAACAATATCAGACTTGAATACTGGTCTCAAACCCGAGATCACTCCTCTTTTACCATCATGACCTAATTTGAATGAATAACGTCATGAGCCCAATGAGCAACAGACTGATTTGAATCAACTTATACCAGACACATGAGTATGATTGAGTTGTACAGTGATAAATGCGAGCTCGTTAAGGTTGCTTGTATGATGACCATCTAGAGAAACTTTGAGTTTCGGGTCTTCAAGTCAACACCGTCAATGTTGGTACTTATATGTGTTGAGAAAACATGTGAATGAAGGTTACAGGTCATGAAACTACAAAACTGTCCTTACTTCAAAGTTATAAAGCTCATCAATACACAACAAACACATTTAAAGTATTGAGACGTGAACACCATTAGGCTTCATTTTTGTTGATTGGTCATTATATAGGGTCTAAATACACATGTGTTGGACGTATATAGGCCAAAAGGCATAATGGAAGATGTTTGGCTTGATCTCGGTGCCAGCATAAATTACTATAAGGTATGGAGGGCTAGAGAATATGCTTTGGAAGTAGATCGAGGGTCGCCTGAAGACAACTATAGGATGCTCCTAGCATATTATCACATGTTACTATAAAAAAAATCTAGGTATTTATTTTTTATTTTGCCATCACACGATCATCGTGTACCCATCGTGTAATCTATAAGATAAGTACATGATCATCGTGTCTCCATCATGTAGTCTATAAGATAGGCACACGATGTGCGTGTAATCATCTTGAAGTCTATATGATAGGTACACGGACATCGTGTACCCCTAGTGTACCCATCGTGTACTCATCTTTGAGTCTACACGATGAACGTGTACCCATAATGTAGAATACAAGATGGGTGCAAGGTGTTTGAGTAGTCTTCATGTACACTACACGATGTTCAAGTAGTCTTCATGTACACTACACGATACGTACACGATGATCGTGTAACCATCGTGTAGTGTACATGATGGCTACACGGACATCGTAAACCCATTATGTAGTCTTCAAGATGGGTATAAGGACCTCGTGTACCCATCCTATAGACTATATACTCTACCGCTTTTAATACAATAATATTAAATATTTTCTAGAGACAACAATACACATAGAGACCGATGGGCAGGATCATTTAAAATATTTTTTTCATGGCTCCTGGTGTGGAATTATGTCCATAAAGTAGGGTGTAATAACTATTTATGATTATTTAGTTATTTCTATGATATTTTGTATTACTGAATTTAATGAATGAAATTTTTTTCTATTAATTAAAGTGTTTTTATAATTTACTCAAATCCTGGAACTATTTTCAATGTAAGAAGAGTAAAGGCAAAGGGGTCTTTCAGACAAACATTTCTGAAATAGTTTAAAATGTTATTTACAGTCTTAGGATCGACTAGGCAATCGAGTTCGATTACGACTGTTAGGTTGAACCAAAGGATGTCGGTCTTGGGGCATAGGAGTGGAGACTCTAACGGTTGACCTAGACATGTCGTGGAACATGTTGAATAGGCCAGTAAACAATTAGTTTAGAGCAAAACTGTTTCTCTAGCTTTAAATCTAATTGTTACACCTATAAGGGTATTTTCATAATTATTAGATACGAAACATGACTTAGTTAGTTACAATATTTGATATGCTAAAGGAGTGAGTTTGGATTACCGGACAATGCATCGGCTGTTGGGATCGTGATTCAACTATGTTGGAGTGGCGTGAAATTACAAATGCAACAATATCACCTTATGCTTTATGATGAGTGTGTGAATCAATTAACTTGGTCAAGTATTCGATGAAATGAATCATTAAATAAGACATGATGAACTATACGAGATAATTCACTGTTAAATTTTTTTATTCACAATCAATAAAGGAGTTAAGAAAATAGTAACTAGAGGAGTAAAAAGATAATTTTCCATCCATGCTCTTATTGCTGATATTCACGAAGGATAATATGTTAAAATATTATGTGGACCATAAAATAAAAGAGTTTATTCGCACCAACAAAAAATGTAGCGCACATGAATCGAGAGTTGATTCGGTGCCAGACCTATAATGGAGTCGTACGATGTCAAGATTAAATAAATCATGAATTCATGAAGCTAAATTCACCGAATATTTGAATCTTATATCTTTATTCATGTGGGCCCATCCGGTTTCAAGAGTAGCTCATAAGGACATGAATGAAAAACAACACAAGTTGGACCCAAAACGTGTTTTGGACCAAAGTATATTTCCTAAAATCATATGTGATGAGTATTGTTACTTAATTAGTGAAGCGCAAGTAATTAATATTTAAATTAAATAATTGATTATTTTCTCATTATTCGATAATTAGTAAATAAAAAAATAATTTATTTATTGATGGATATAAATTTGGATTGATGTATTTAGACACAACATCGGCTCTAGGGAGATATGTAATTTTTTGGCAATAACAAATATTAGAGGGTGAATTTTTGGTAATAGCATATATTAGGGGGTGAATTTTTAGTAATTTAACATATAGAGGTATATGTGTAAATTCTGTAATTATTATATAAGATATGACAATAGGGTTGTATCTCTAACCCTAACACAGTGTGTGATTACATAAAACAGAGAAAACACATTTTATCTCCCTCCCCCTAGTTGCCGCCGCAATACACAGAGGAGAAGGAAAAATCTGAGAGTTCACACTCAATTTCTGATCAACATTCGATTGAGATATACTTCTGAGTCCTACGAATGGTTGTTAATGTGAAGGCTAACTCAAGTTCTACGAAAAACGGAGAACATAAAGACAATCAATATGATTCCACCAAATTAGAAATTCTCCGATACAACATAAGGTATAAATCGCTTCTACCTCTATTGAATATGTTTAACGAAGTATGCATGATCATAAGTATGATTTTTATATTTAATATGATTAAATGGTTACTGTGAATTTTTTTTTATTTTTCACCCACGAACCGTATGTGGTTCATTGGTATTTCCTCAAATTTTAAAACTCAATCCAACACTTGGACCCTCTATTCGTGGATTTCTCAGCTGTATACGGCTCGTCATTGATGTTGACGCAACAACCTTAAAATCCAAATACAAATGGGTATTATTTGTTGCAACAACAAAGGATGTGAACAACCAAGTATATCACAATTCATTTGGCATTGCATATTCAGAAAATAATGATTCATATGAATGATTTTTCCGTAAAATTTGATGTAATCGGTGATCCGGAAGACTTAGTGTTCATATTCGACATGCATACAAGAATACTAAATGGTGTACATGTTGTCTTTCTTGGAGCTTGCATCTTCCATATGGGCCAAAATATCAAATCAATTTACAAAATGGAAGATGCAGTTGCGATATTAATTCACATTGGTCCAGGCATATATAATCTCATTATATAAAACACATTCATTAAGATGTATATACAAATCAATGATACAGATCTTGATTACACGCATTCATACTGCTTAGTGAACCGTACTAGCAACCATTCATTAAAAATTTCATACTTTAATATGTCGCTGATAATTTTATTCATTATTTTTTACCTTAATCCTCTCGTATTAATACAAGGTCATAGTGACATTAATAAATATGAAATTTTCAAATATTTATATAAATTATTCAACAATAATTTAAAAGATAATTATTAGAAAACTGTAATCTTCATTAAGTTTCATATAAAAAAACACATGCTTTGAGGGCATAACCCTCAACACAAATTTCATGCAAGCATGCGTTAGCTGCATGTCGGTAGCGCAGTATTTCTGCATACAATATGTGTTTGGTATACTATAAAAATGAGGCTCTAATTGTGACGTATATGGAAACAGTACATCCTCTTGGAGATCAAGCAGAATGAGTCATTAGCCAGGAGCTTCAAGAAAAGGTGGTATTACCACCTATAACGAGGTAGCTGACAGACCTGGGACAGAAAGAGTTTCATCTAGAGGTGAGGAAGTAATAAGAAGGAAGTGCACACGTTGTGGGTAAATTGGCCACAACCGAGAAACGTGTAGAAATCTAATTCATATATCTCAATGTCATGAACAATCCACTGCCACTTAAAATATAAATATTGACTTTTGTAGAATTTTAAATATTAATATAGAAAGAGACTTGTGGTTATTATTAATACTGTCATGAAGTCATTGTGTAGTCTTCAAGAAGCCTACACGATGAGCCTGAAGTCATCGTGTAGTCTTCAAAAAGACTACACGATGAGCCTTAAGTCATCATGTAGCCTTCTAGAAGCCTATAAAATGACCCTTAAGTCATTGGGATATAAACATATAGTATAGAAAAATCAAGCATTCAATAGCATATAAAAAAATTGGACATTAAAAAGGCATAAAATATGTAAAGTATAAAAATACATATCCAAGTTTTACAATAAAAAACTAATCCGGTACTACTTTTTCACGTGCACATAACTCAATTGTCATTCTTCTTCATAAAATATCTATCTTACCTGTAGAATCAAATCACCAACAGTGACTCTAATGTTAAGGTTGTACTCCTATAAATCCCTTTGAATGAGCTTCAAGTATGCATCGATATATTGTTATGTAATAAAAATTACATAAGATATTTATATTTATTTTAAATACCACATTAAAAAAGATTATGAATAACTGCTTACATCTGACTCAAGCCATTGATAATGTGAAAAGACTAATTTTTTTACCAAATATGATCACCAGTGTAAAATCCTACTTCTACTTTCTCGTTCTCGTACAACGTAATTACATAACAACATTAGGAGTTTTATAATGGGTACACGATGGCCGTGTAACTATCGTGTAACCTACACAATGGGTACACGATGTCAGTGTAACCATCTTGTAGTCTCTATAAGGATATATAATGAGTACACGATGTCCGTGTAATAGTCATGTAGTCTACACGATGACCATATAACCATCATGTAACCTATACGATGGTCGCGCAGCCATCGTGTAGCCTACACGGTGTCAGTGTAACCATCGTGTAGTTTACACGATGTCTGTGTATGAGAAGATGAAGTGTACAAAAAAAATTACAGAACTTACCTTACACTTGTAGAGTTTAACGAGGCTTTAAACCTCACCTCATCCTCTAAAGATACCGAGCCAAATGGTTGAAAAGGTTTGAAGTTCGTTTTGGCAACGACTTTCTCTTCAGCTTTTTTTCTCCGCTGCTTCTTTTTTTTTTATCTTTTCCTATTTCCCAAGTAAGTGTTTCAAGGACCTAATATCTTTTTTTCTTCCGCTTATCAAGGTAGACGAGCTCTTCTTCTTCTCTCTCGTTGGACTGCTCTGGTAACCTAACAGAATCCATCAAGTCCGAGATTATCAATACAATAGTAGCTTCATTAGTGGACTGCTCTTCTTCTTGTTTTTCTTTCTTTTTCTTTTCTTTTTTCAGATTTATTTTCTCATTTTTTCTCTCTTTTTTAACTTCTTTTTCTTCTTCTTATTTTCTCCTTCTTCCCTCATTTTTCTTCTAATTTTCCTTCTTTTCCTACTTTTCTTTTTCTTCATTATCTTCTTCTTTTTCTTATTTCTCTCATTATGTTTCCTTAGTTTCTTCTTTTTCTACTATTTTTCTTCCATTCTTTCTAACTCTTCATCCTCTTTTTTCTCTTCTCCATTTTCTCCTTCTTTTTCTTCTTCATCCTCTTTCTTTCCTTCAATTGTTTCTTCTTCTTTTCTTTCTCTCGTTTTTCCTCTTCCTCATTTTCTTTGACCTCTTTCTCTTCCTTTCCTCTTCCTCTTCCTTCTTTTCATCTTGTTCCTCTTCTTTCTCTACCTTTCTTTCTTCCTCTGTCTCCATCTCATCCACTATCTTTTCCTTTTCTTTTTTCCTCTTCCCCATTGACATTCATCATCATGTAGTCTCTGGGAGTTCAAGGACAGAATTAGTAATCATCCATCTGTGATGTTACGAGATGCTCCATAAAAATCTTGATTTGGGAAATTGCAAAGAAAATGTTTGATTGCATGGACACAATCTTCTTGCCCATCGAAGTGATCTTTTGCTCCATTCCAATCAAATATTTTCTCACTCAATCCCCGTTATGCTCCTCTATCTTTTCAAATGCTCTCCTCCTCGGACCACTTCATCTTCTTCTTTTTCTCATCATCATCATCTTCCTCGTCTATCATAGTCGTCAATTCTGTTCCGATCGTCGTTTCATTTTTTTAAAACGATGGAACATTTTGAATATTTATTCCAGTGTTCTGTTTCGGAAAAAAATTTGGTCATATAAATAATATTATAAAATTTATCGTGATAAGATAGGTGAAAAAATTAGAATAATGACTTATTAACATACAATAAATTAATTTCTAGTTAACATTAACATATATTTCTAATTAAAAAATCATTTAATTAATTTTTAGCTACCAAATTTTTATTTATAAAAAAGAATAAAGTAAAATATACATAAACTTACTTTAAAATAAAGTAAAAATGATTTTTCAGAAAAAAAACACAAAAGTATAAGATCGTGCGTCATGAGGTTTGATCGTAGGACGCAGTGGCTGGCAGGGAACTTATGCCCTGCCCCTAGCGCCACTGGAACAAAATTTACAATGTTGGTTAGTTTGGTTTTATATTATAATTAATCAGAATGTTTCCAGAAAATTTGCACCTCCCCCATCCCGCTCTATTCCCACGCCGAAACTGACATATTCCATCTGCTCCGGCCGGAAAAGAACGGAATTAATAACTATGTCTTCTACTCTTGGTAAGGATGAATGAGGCCTTGACTGAAAAAATATGTAATATAAATCAGACAAACCAGTTAAATGATGAGTACACCATGAGAGTATAACCATCGTGTAGTCTACACCATAGGTTCATGATGGTCGTGTAATCATCGTGTAGATTACACGATGTCAGTGTAACCATAAAGTTGTGTCTGAAGTCTACACGATGACCGTGTAACCATTATGTAAACTATACGGTCGTTACACGATGGCCATGTAACTATCGTGTAGACTATACGATCGTTACACGATGGTCGTGTAACTATCGTGTAGTCCACACAATGGCGTGTAACCATCATGTAGCATACTCAATAGGTACATAAGGTCAGTGTAACCATCATGTAGCCCACATGATGACTACACAATGTACATGTACAAGTTCAAGAAGACTACACGATGATATTGAACATACATTCTCCTCCTCGTTTTGCTCTCTTGCTACTGATCTCCAGTAGCTTGGTTCTTCTTCCTCCTCCATAAGGATCAAGGAATGAACTGTCAATTAAAAATTCAAGTAATATAAATTTGTATATACGGCGGAAGAAATATGGTCTTATAGCCATCATGAATACATAATTCACAACTTACATTCTCCTTCGAAAAAATTTGTTTTTGAAGATTCTCAATTGGTACTATTGTTGTTAGACACCACTTGAGAATTTTTGGTACCTTGGTCATAACCTGGGTACCGTACAATCTACCCACCAAAGGGATAGATTCAAATACCTAAACATATTTAAATAAAAGAGACTAATTTAGTATCCAACACATAAATAAACCAAAACATCAGTTTGTATACAATACTACATTGAAGTAAATAAAATTTATCTGGAAGGTAAAAGGACATCCATTGAGTGAATATCCATGAACAACGGAGATTTTCTTTAATTTTTTTCTTGATCCTTAAGATCACCAAAAACAGCTTTATGTATCCTTTGTAGATAGTAATGATTTTATTGTTCTAGAGAAAGACACATCCCCCCATGGATATTGGTTGAACGCTTCGAGGTCGTCAACCAAAACCATCCATCTCTTCTCAATTTGGGTTCAGCTCTCCTTCCCCAGCAAAAAATTCTCTAGTAAATAAAGAAGAGCCACCTTCACAGCATCACAATTTACCTCATATTTAATGTTTTTGAACTCTTCCTCCAAATCAGTCATGGTTATTCCATGGGATTTGTCAAAGCACAGATCACAGAGTCTGTTGGGGCCACGAGTCTTCTTCTCATCACATGCTTCACTGAACTTCAGTCTGATCACTAGTGAGAACTTCTTCTTGGAGAAGCACGGTGATTTCTTATTGACAAGAAACTAAATCTCCTCCTCAAATGGAGTGTCATTCACAAATTCGGCCTCCCTAGACAACAAATGATGACACAGTGGCTGAAAATTCATCATTGGGAGATCTAGTAGATAGCCAAATCATGTCTCCCTAAATAGGGATAGTTGACTTGATGTCAACTTGTTCTTGATAACTTCTATAATATGGGTATTGCACTTTGCATTTACCCTGGCATTATGAATTCTGTTAGTGTCATGGACGTATCATAGTTGTACTTTTTATGAAGCCATAACCTGTAAAAAAATTTAAGGCAGACATAAGATTAGAGAATTAAATGGTACACGATGATCGTGTAGTGTACATGATGTATTACACGACGCAGTGTAGTCTTCATGTACACTACACGATGATCGTGTACCCATCGTATAGTGTACATGATGTATTACACGATGACAACGTACTCCATCATGTACACTACACGATGACTACACTATCATCGTGTATCCATAAATAAGTGTACAAGATGGGGTACACAATGATCATGTAGTGTTAAAGACGACTACACTATCGTCTTCAAAGACATCATGTACTGTTCAACAAACCCAGAAACTCGAGAAAGAACCTCTTGAAGTATCAAAAACAGAAACCTAGAGGAAAACCCAGAAACCCGAGGAACCTTAGAGAAGGAAACACAGAAACGCAGAGAAACCTTAGAGAAAAACCCAAGAAACCCAGAAACATACATTATCGTGATTCAGTGTTATGGAAGACAAAGACTGAAAGATTTCCAGAGATAAAGAGATGCAGAGAGAGAGAGAGAGAGAGATTGAGTAACCGTAAGAGAGAAAAATGAAGGAAAGGAGAGAGTACACGAATAAATGGTAAAGAGGGGTACGCGAAGAGGTGACTTTCGTGTAGGAAATGTTACTGAAAAAGTGTAATGATTATTTTTTTTAATTTTCAAGCCGTTGTTCGAAGTGCGTGACGAGGTTTTTTGATAACTTCACAAATTAATTTTGAATTGAATGTTAGTCAGAGGTATGAATTAGAGAAAATTAGGGTAGGGGTATAGTTTAGTAAATTCATTTATCAAGAGGTATATTTAGTAAAAAAGACCCCATTTTTAAACCTCAACCTTCCAAATTTCTTATGGTCTCTTTCAAACTTCGAAGGAAAAAGCCATTTGTTTTTCAATTTCTTGCTGAAATTCCTTCCCTCCCTATCTCGGCCTCACTGTTAATATGTGCCAACTTGATTTTTTTTTGGGTAGATGTGTTTTCATTTTGGTGGTCGGTAGTGGTATTTGTTGATTTATTTTTCTGTAAATATAATATATCTTCTTTTCACCTTAAAATATTGTTGGTTGTGGGGTGGTGGTATTTGTTGATTTTTGGGAAATTTTGGGTGGCCAAGACCGTGTGGACCCCTACACCACACTCAACAAAGCCATGATTAGTGCCACTACCTTCTTCTTCTTCTTTTTTTTGTGAGTTTTTACAACCATATAATTTAAACAATAGTTGAATACAACCTCCCGGGATATCATAATTTTTTCCTTACCTTGACCTAACATCCCCACCTCACTTTTGAAAGTATATTGTTAAAAAAAATATCCATACTAATAATTATATTGAGAGTATGAATAAATATTTGCAACTCCAACACAACTATAATCTAGCAAGTTATTTGACTCTCTCCATAATTAGCTGTCTGTATCTGTCCTAATGGTTTATAAATAATGGGTTAGGTCAAGCGAATAAATACATAATTTCTTCTTTCTTTTTCTTATATAAAAAAAAGTATCTCAACTCTCTTTCACACGAATCACACCTATTGCTCCAATCGAAGACCCATCATCTCTTGTTCATCCAGCTGTTTACTTTCTAAAATATAAAAAATAAGCTTAAAACGTCCACGTCCTTAACAATCACATTAAATGGACTCCACCGACATGTGAAAATTTAATCAATTAATGGTAACGCATTAATTACCCACAACCTTTTGCCTTTTGGAGATTATTCCATCGAATACTGTTGGATAGATGGATGGCTCCAATCCAATTCCAGATCCACAGCATTCAAATAGTCAAAAGGCATATAAACAAACAACACCGCCATCATATATCCCTTATATATGAATAAATAGGATCCATTTTTTTGTTCTCATCTCATAGGAACCAACTAAAAGGAACAAACACATTATGTTACACTCTTGCTCTTGTATTCGTGAAAGAACTTACAAGTTTTTTCCTTAATAAAAACATATATTTAAGGCCGGACAGAATAAACACACAAAAAAAATTCAAAGAAAATAGAAAAGATGTTTAGATGAATAGAATGCTAAAAAAGCCATATCTGAATGGGTTGATTGGTGAACAAATGCAGTAAATATTGATTTGGATTTTCCTCAGCGCCCTTTGGGATTCATGATCTGTGAGAAAACAGCGCTTGGCGTCAAACCATCAGAGTCTTCACTGGCAAGGCTTCGACCCCCAATACTCATACTCATTCCAGTACTGTTCGAATCTGTTACATTATTCACATCAAATCCTCCTGGGGACCCATTATTTGCATCTTTCTTCCCTTTACAATCAACCTCAAATTCCCCACCCTCTATCTCCATTCCGCTACAAACCTTGCCACTCTCTTCAGCACTCTCCTGCAGCTGCAATGCGAACTCTAAGTTCCACAGTACATCCCCCATTGATGGCCTCTCAATTCCCTGATCAGAAACACATTTCATTGCTGTCTCAGCAAATTTCTTGAAACATTCAGGTGCAATCTTCCCCTTCAGGTAAGGGTCCATGATTTGGTCCAGAATGCCTTTGGTGTGGCAATGTGCAGCCCACTCTGCCAAACTTACTTGCTCCTTGGCTAGTGATGGGTTTAGAGCTGGGCGAGCACACAATATCTCAAACAGCACAACTCCAAATGAATAAACATCAGACTTGTCTGTCAGTTGCTGTCGCCTGAAGTATTCCGGATCCAAGTAACCGAAACTCCCCTTTACAACAGTGCTTACATGTGTGTGATCCAATGTAGGACCTGTCTTTGACAATCCGAAATCTGACACCTTTGCCACCCACTTCTCATCTAAAAGAATGTTGGTCGTTTTAACATCTCTGTGAATAATTGTATACTTGGCACCAGTGTGGAGATAATGTAAGCCACGGGCAGCTCCAATGCATATCTCAAGCCTTTTCTTCCAAGGCATTGCGGGCTTTTGAGTCTTGTAGAGATGCTCACGCAGTGTCCCATAAGCCATGTAATCATAGACGAGGATCATTTCGCAGTTTTCTTCACAATAACCTATCAGCGAAACAAGGTGACGATGACGGAGTTTTGAAAGCATTTCGATCTCAGTTTGAAACTCATGCACACCTTGCTCAGACAGTGGGTTCCCACGCTTGATGGCAACTTTTGTTGTTCCACCATCAATTTCTCCCTTGTAAACCTTGCCAAAACCACCCACGCCAAGAACCAAAGATTCATCAAAGTTCTTGGTGGCAGCCTTGATCTCAGTAAATGAGAAATGGCGGCACAGGTTTGAAGGTAGGGATGATGCGTAACTTCCGGTCGTATTTGTCTTTGCAGAGCCAGCAGAGTGTGAATTCCCGTATAAAGAAAGAGGGAGCCATCCGGATGGCCCTTCACTAGCACTTGAGTCCTTCCCATGCTTATGGTGACGAGAAGCAGCAACAAGAAATAAACCAATAACAAGAGCTAAAACAATTCCACCACTAACTCCCCCTGCAATAATCGCTGTTTGATTTTTCGATTTACCATGACCAGATGATGGTAGAGCTAATGTTGGATCAATTTTGTCCTGTTTAGGAGCTGGAATTGGGTTCGGCCCCGCAAGATTACCATTGGTGTCACTAATTTTGAATATTTCCACACCACTCAAGACTGCATCATAGTATTCAGGCTTTGAAGTTGGGTTTGGATGTAGTTCAAGCCATAGATCCTGCTGTGGGCTCCCAGTTGGAACGAGCACCACATAGTCCTTGTGCACCGGGACTTTATTTTTCCCACCTGCCCAGGATATAACATCCGCAGCATCCTCAGCAGTTTGATTGTTGAGAAAGATCTGAAACACTCTTTGATTAGCCTTGGTTATGATGTCAGTAAACTCACAGAAATGAAGCCTAACAAGATAAGAGAAACCCGAATCGATCAAAAAAACCCAAGTCAGATTATAATTTATGTTGATTGAGGGAGTAGGACCCATTGATCTGGCAGTGGTATAAACATCAACTGGTGCAATATAAGTTGGTGTACTAGGCGGATAAGTGATCGTCGAGTTTAAATCAGTAGCCATCGTTACCCCAGTTGCTGCACTAAAGATATATGGCGAATCATCGTCCCAGGTTCTATAGAGACCTGTATCAGCTGGAGGCAATATATTATTCCCACCCACATTCAATCGATACACATTCTCAAGCGCAGTGCTGTTGTCGATGGTAAATGGAGAAGACTGACCAACAATCATGGTTGTTCCATCAGTCGCGCTATAAATGTCAGGCATAGACACGATCTCAATCCCATTAACAAATGCATACGCCTTTGAGGCATTGGAAGATGGATTAAAACTAATATCCAAGGTTCCATCTTCAACATTGACAGAATATTCCTTGATAATATAGGCAAAATTCAGAGCTTGTGAGGTTTGAAGAACGCTGAAATTCTTCAGAAGAGTGTAGGACTCAGCCGTGACAGAGAAAAGAGCATCGGATGCATTTAGCCCCGCATAGGAAGAGGGGTAGAAGTAGAGGCGTACAAACTTACGACCAGAGGCCACCGGAAAACTATAGGTGAAGTTAGAGCTGAAAACACGAGCAGTCATGAAAGGGACTTCAGTGACTGAAGGGTCTTGAGTAGCAGCATCCGATGTAACGGAGTTCCCAGATGCAGATAGAAACTTGGACCCCTTATCCGTGGTCCATTTTCGACCATAGGAATCATTACTTTCCGGAAGTCCTCCACAGTTCAGGAAGATCTTATCACTTGGAACATAATCAGCAGCCAATATTACATGGATTGTCAAGACCAAGTAAAGGTAAACCGAAACAGACGAAAGATGTAACTTATAGGCGTTTTCCATGGACTAAACGTTATGAATTTTTTTCCCTTTTCTGGTTGACTATGATGTTTGGTAGATCATCCAAACTTGAATTGTTTTGGATTTGAGCTCACTTCACCGAATAAACCGGAGACATAGAGAACAAAATGAATTTAGAAGTGAGATCCGGCTTCAACTAAGAGATTAAGAAAGACTCCAAGGCGGGATCTGAGACTGTAGGACTTCAAATCTTAAGCTCACAGCTCAAAAGCTAAAAAAACAAAATAATTGAAGAGCAACCATGGAGAAACAAGATTTTTTTCAGGAGGAGAATGCATATATGAAAGCTAAGAGCATATATGGGCCAATAGGAAGAAAGATTGTGTCAAGCCATTACTTTTTGTGATGGATGTAACGTAACACACAGCAAACAGAGAGTGGAAGAAGACGAACTTTACCTTAGGAGAAGAGCAGAGACGAGAAGATATATATATCGGCGAGTCAATCGGAGACAGATGGTGAAACGTGGGAGAGGAGAAGCGCTTGAAGACTTGAGAGAATCGATGCACAGTTAAAAGAGGATTTATTTCAAGACCAGAAACGGAAACGCAAGTAGCGCCGACTTTTATAGTCCAATATTTTTTATTAACTGTTTGTTTACTGATTAGGACAGTTAATTAACTAATAATTACAATATTTGCCACTAGTTTAGGCAGCTAACTAATTGAGTGTGAACAATTAACGGAGGGTTTGTGTCCACAGAATACAGAAGGAAGGAGAAGCGCGTTGATCAAGATTATCTTCAGGTAACGCGGTTTTTGCTGAGTTGTTCATATTCGCTAGGACTCAACATTATCTGCGCGGTGCCGCTCTGTATCTGGACCGTCCATCCACTTCTTGAATATTTCTATTTTTTTAAATAATAATCATCCTATTATTTTCTTAATATGGTTTCTTTATTTAGTGGTGAAATAGGTACTTAATTTACAGTCAAAAATTAACCACGTAATTACAAGTGAACAAATACTTGTCAATGCTTTAAAGTGATTAACTTGACCGTCTTATTGAAATTGAGGCAGACGTGCATAGGAGTATCCCTCTCTTTTTTTCTTTTTTTTTTCTTTTTTGGGTCAATGGCATACGAGTATTCCATTGCATAAGAAGAAATGTTGGAAAAATATCCTATATTTATGTGATCTGACACCTCTGCCCTTGATGCCAACAACATGAGAAATTATACAGAATGACGGTCATAATGTGATCGTCCGTCATATCTGTTAGATTAAAAAAATGAATGGTTCAGATCTGTTTTGATTTTAAAAAAATTATTTTTTCGATTTTCCTTAAATTAAAGAATCGATGTTGTTTATATCAAAATGAATGGATCATATTTAACACGTGGGAGTATCGAGTCACATTATGATTGATAGACACAATAATTTCTCCAACATCATAGATGTGATTGGTAGCTTTAAAACGACAGTTCTACTTTTGACTATCTAGATCTACTTTCAATAAAAAATTTAATTCTATTTTTTATATTTTTATTTTATTTATTTAACCTGATTTAAATTTTAATCTCTACTATATTAAAAGAGGTTTGAGGGAGAAAAACTTTTGATTTTCCCTTATATCATTTAAGCTCCATTAAATATAGTATAATTTTTTTTTGTTATTTAAGTCATTTATATTATATTAATTAATTATTTTTTCACTAATACTTTATAGAATTTTGTATTTTATATCATCATGTCATTAGAAATGTAATGGATCATGTATATTATTTTAAAGATATTTATATCATGAATATTATTTTGTCAATAATAATGTGTTACTGTCTATCTGTAAATTTTTTATTTTGTTGTTTAGTTTCGTTTAATTTTATAATAAATGCAATAATTTTCAATGTCCATTATCGGTAGTAAAATAGTTTATTAGATGTAATTTTCTCTTCTCAAATGAATCTAAGCTTTTTTCATCTCATCTTAGGTATTAGATTTGTTAGGATTGTGTATTCTTTAATTTAAAATTTGATTGTAGATAAGTTATCACATCGAGATGATGCGCGCCTTATTCAAGTTTTCTTCTATTTGTAATAACTATATTGCAAATATATCATCTCCAGATGTTGCATGACATGTTTGAATTTCTTTTAATCTGCAACAATTTAACTGTAAATATGAAAATATTACCATTTACGTTTTGTTGTTGTTTTAGATTTACAATATTTTGAAAGTTAATGCATTCACTTCAACATTAATAATAATTTTAAAACTTATTGTATAATCTAGAAAATATTCAATACGTACGAAGTATGTGCTTTTCTACTAATATATTAAAAATGGGCTTACACAGGAGAAACTTTTTATTATCCTTTTTATCCTTCGAGTCTCCTTAAAATATAATGCAGTTTAGAGTTTTCACATATTCACTCATTTAAAGCAATTTATATAATGAAATATTATTTTTATTCAGTAATAATTTATTTATAAATATAGTTTGTAAAATAAAACATTTTTGTATATCACGCAAATAGAAACATAAATATCCGTAAGATGAATTTTTTATGTTACTTTCGGGTCAACATTAATTTATTCGTTGAAAATTTATAAAAAATTAGATATTATATAACATTTTTGTGTAATCAGAACATAAAAGTTCATATAAATGAATTGAGATAAATATTTTTGAGAAAAAAGAACTATTTCTTAATGTGATAGAATCTAGGAAATTGACAAATAATCATTTTATATATTTTTCAAATATAATTTTATGTAGTAAAATTTCAACAATATTATTAACGATAAATGTATTTATTATTTCTATTATTTTATTTTAAATTTAGATTTACAATCATTTTAAAAAATAATTTGTTTATTTTAGAATTATATTAATTTTAAAATTACTTATATTCTTAATAAGTACGAAGCACGGCATTTTAGACTAATCATCTAAAACATATAATATTATTCAAGTCGAGTTAATTTTTCTGACCAAATTAAACTAATTAATTGCCATATGTCGTGGAACGATTGAAATTCTGGTTCTATTTTATCAAGATTTGACATCAACGAGAAAGCAAATTATGCCTTTCCATTAATTACAAAATCTCATTTTGAAATTCGGTTCAAATATCCTTTTCATTTGTTTTCAATGAAAAGTATAAAAGGTAAATGTATTTGTTGTGAACTTTGCTTTTAGTCTATTCCTACCCTACCCCCTAGTTTCTTTTATGTTTCCCAACGGGTACTAGTTGCAGTCATCCATCCTCTCTCTCTAAATGATTGAATTTTCATTCCCAATTTTAGCATTATGTGTTTTAATGCTTTAAATAGGGTCATCTCACATGATGTAGTTATATGGTAAAATTACGTACTTTTTTGCAACGTTAATTTATGAAATAGACCCTTTCATGTTAGGATCTTGATGAGAAAGATTTGTTAACCTAATCCTGGTGATATTTTTCAGAGCATACCGTCACGCTTACATTAACACTTGTTTTAAGATTAAGAGATATTTTTTTTTTATTTTATCTTTTCTTAATGTTACATCTGGTTATCCATTCTTTCAATAGATGATTCATACGTAATATGATGATCTTTTGTTCCTTCTGTTCCTGATCTAATTTCTAAGTGTAATAAAATAAATCAAGACCGTCCATTAAGTCAACATCAACAACTAGGGTCATTTGATTATATCATTTGTGTTATACTAACGTGTACATAATTTATGTTGCGTGTACATCAATTATGTAAGAGAGATACTACACAAATAAGACACACATTACATATATGAGGTGCATATATAAAGAAGACGAAACTTAGATACATTATAATATAGTACTGAGAATTTTAATCTGGTACAATAGGAGTTTCTAATAATTTGTACAATAATTCATCGCATGGTCTTAAGAGAGCTTCAGAGAGAATGAAGCCCAGATACTCAATCTTTTATTCTTAAAGTTGGGTCGATGACATTAGGGTTTCTTTGTTAGGAACATTTTTTGGACAATTTTGGTTGATATTTGTAAACTCGTTCTAGGGGGTTGAAAGTCTTGTTGTAAGGTACAGGCGGAGGGTGATCTTGGCATTAAGGATCTCTACACTTCTTGATAAGGTAATGTTAGATAAAGTATGATGTAATAACTATTTATGAGATATTTAGTTGTTTGTCTAACATTTATGCATTACTGAGTTTTATGAATAAATGATAGTTTTTCTTTAATTAAAATGTATTTATAATTTACTTAAATCCTGAAACTGTTTATTGGTCATCGAGACGTATGCGCGGCGGAAGCATGTAAAGCGTAGCCATTTAAAAAATTAAACTTTTAATGAAAATTAAATATTTTAATAAAACAAAACTTACGCAACACCACGATAATCAAATAAATTTTTTTATTGAAAACTCTTTTTCAATCTGTCAGGATCATTTATATATTTATATATTAAATCTACAACATACAATGTTAGAGATCAAGTACTTCTGGTAGTCTAAATCAAACGCCCTTGCAAAATTGATCGATCATCTGTCCCACGAAACCGTTCTAACGATCAGTAGACTCCAAGATCCACATTAAGATCTTCCAAGTCAATCATCAACGCACTAGGACGTGTGTGTGCACGTAGAATATTACAAGACGCTTTTCTGTCTCTAGATGTACTCAACACATGAGATCTATATATCTACTGAGAAGGACTTTAGTGAGACGATACTCTAAAAGAACGTGATAAATGTTCTTTTTGAGATTTGATTAACCACTAATCGTAGAGAAAACTCACTTTGAGTAATTGTGTTCTCAACTCAATTCTCTGATTGATAAACTGATGAACTGATGAAAACTGAACTCATATGATTGATCAATTGATGAACTGATTCAACTGATTGATGTGATCAACTGATCAATTGATGCATCAACTCAGGTCATTCGAATAAAATATGTATCTTATTCTAGATAATGACATATCAAATATTAAGGATAATTAAAAATTAATATTTAATTTCAAATTGCCAAATACAGTGGGATCCATTGTATAAATGATGCACAATTACAGTGCGACATGGCACTACGGTGTGTCATGTGACACTACAGTAGTCCATGTTAATCTCCGATACTCAATCAGTGATTGACATGTGGCAATTACTGTAAATTGAATATTTATTTTAATCAAATAAATATCTAGATATCAGTTAATTCAAAATTAACATATTTGATTACATCTATCAACTAAATTATCTGTTATTTCACAAATAACAGATTTAATTGATCCAAATTATTATCTAATAATAATTTAGTTATCTAATTTCACAAATTAGATATTCTGTCTCACTTATTGATAATTAAAAAAATAATCGCTCATTATTTCTAAATATATAATTTCCAAAAATTATATTTATATATATGATTCAATTAATTATTTTTTAATTAATTAATCACACATAATTTATCTCATAATTATGTACGTGGCCCAGAATGAAAATTCCTTTGTAAGTAGTCATTTTCTCATGTCCTGAAATATCACATTCTAGACCGTGTAGTATAGAGGTGACTTGGGGACCATTGACTTATAATCCTAAGTTTCAATAAACTAGATTATTAATTAAACTTTTTAATTAAATAATCTTATTTTTTAATTTCATTATTACTCCACTATAAATATGAAAATGTACTCTTAGAGATTATATTTACACAATATTCTCATGTAGTCCATTGATATAATCAATTCATGTAATTTTGTCATCCAATTATTATTTCCTAAATTAGAATTGGTCAAACTATCATTTACCCTTCTAATTATATCTTAATCCTTAAGTACCACCAATCTACTAGTGAATGACTAATTTATAATCTTATTATAAATTTAAGCTTAATAACTATTCAGTTTTAGAATTAACATTTAAGAAAACCATAATATGATCTGTTAGGAAGGCTTGGATTCTAAATATTGTAAGATCATGTTCTCAACCATCTATATCACTGGAACTTCAAAACAAAAGTCATTACCATGTTTTACAAACAAACATTAACGAGTGAATCAAAAGATTCAGTAGACATGTATAGGAGTTCAAGACAATTCACGATTCAGGCTGATATACATATGATCATCGGATTGATGTGTATTAAATCTTTATGATAAACGACACGTTGATAAATATATTAATTTACATCGGTCCAGTCATATATAATCTCATTATATAAAGTACATTAACTAAGATGTCTATCCACATCAATGATCTGGATCTAAATTACACGCATTCATAATACTTAGTGAACCGTACTAGCAACCATTCATTAAATATTCAATACTTTATATATGTTGCTGGCGATTTTATTCATTATCTATGATCCTAATCCTCTCGTACTAATGCAAGATCATAGTCTTATTAATGAATATGAAATTTTCATATATTTATATAGATTATTCAATAATAATTAAGATGAACAATTATAAGAAAAATGTAATCCTCATTAAATTTCATATCAAAATGTCAATGCACATGCTTTTAGGGCATAACCCCTAATAATCTCCCACTTGCTGTAAAGCAAATATGACATCTCACTTAATCTCATGTTACACATGTGACCCTTAAATGACTTCGCATAAAGTGTTTTTGTAAAAGGATCAGTCAGCTTTTGTTCCGACGTTATCTTCATAACAATCACATCCTCTCGATGCACGATCTTTCTTACAATATGATATTTCCTCTCTATGTGCTTGCCCCTCTTGTGACTCCTCGGTTCCTTGAAATTCGCTACCACCCCACTGTTGTCACAGTACAGAATTAGTGGCTTGCCCATATCTGAAACTACTTCCATATCAGTATAGAACTTTCTAAGCCATACTGCTTCTTTCGCAGCTTCACGAGCCGCTATATATTCAGCTTCCATAATGGAATTTTCAATTCTGGATTGTTTATTACTTTTCCAAACTACATCTCTTCCACTTAGGGTGAATACTGATCTAGACGTTGACTTTGGACTATCTCTATCTGACTGAAGATCAGAATCAGTATATTCAGTATGGTTCAGGTCTCCACATGAATAAACAAGCATAAGTTTCTCATTTTCCTAAAGATACTTGAGAATGTGCTTTACTGCAATTCAGTGTTCCAAACCTGGATTCGATTGATAACGACTGACAATTCTCACTATATAACAGATGTTCGGTCTCGTACATAACATGACATACATGGGACTTCTGACTGCTGAAGCATAGGGAACATTTCTTAATCATTTTCCTCTTGAAGTGTCTTAGGACATTGTTCCTTGGAGAGGATAATTCCATGTCTGGTCAGTAGTTGACATTTCTTGAAATTCTCCATAGAGAATCTCTCGAGTACCTTATCAATATAAGATGCTTGAGAAAATGTCAAGAGCTTTTTCTTTCTTTCCTTTAGGATTTGGATGCCCAGAACATAGCTCACTTCTCCCAAATTTTTCATTTGTTATTTCTTAGCTAACCACTTCTTTACCTTTGAGAGAGTTTTTACATCATTCTCAATGAGTAGAATATTATCAACATAAAGAGCTAGAAAACCACTATCTTAGTTTTGATGTATCTATAAACACGGGTTTCGTCAACATTTTGCTCAAAACCATAAGACTTTATAATCTCATCAAAGGTAAGATTCTAAGATTTAGATGCTTGCTATCCATAAATGGATTTAAGCATTTGCATACTTTTTTATCTTGCCCATTTTGTATGAACCCTTCTAGTTGTATCATATAGATGATTTCTTCAAGAGAGTCATTCAAAAAAGCTATCTTGATGTCCATTTGTCATATCTCATAGTCAAAACTAACGGCTATGAACAAAATGACGTGAATGAATTTTAGCATGGTCATAGGGAAGAACGTTTTTTCATAATCGACTCCCTCCCTTTGTGTATAGCCTTTGGCTACTAACCGGGCCTTGAAAGTCTCTACTTTCCCATCTGCATCTTTTTTTTCTTGAAAACCCATTTACATCCAATGAGCCTGACATGTTAAGGTGGATTTATAAGTTTCCAGATGGAATTAGAATACATAGATTCTATTTCCTGGTTCATGGCTTCTTGCCATTTCTCATTTTCAAGATCATCCATTACTTCTTCATAAGATAATGGATTGTCTTTATCAGTGTCTGACACCAGGATATGTGCTTCTAGTTCGTAGTGAACTGGTGGGGATCGGTAAAAATTAACTAAAAATAAGTTTGAACCACAAACGGTTCGAGGGTGAAGTATCAAATTTTTTTTCAATTAACTTATTTAATCGAATTAAATAATATAAAATCAAACAACATGCGATTAAGCATATAAAATATTAGACGAGAAGATAAGGTTAGAAATTTTTTTTCACATATACTTTGTATCAGAGAATTTCTGAACTGGCGGAATTCTTTCGAGCGTTCTTCGTGTTCTTCAAGTTTCAGGATCTGAATCACGCACTTGAACTCTAATAACGATTTGCAAATTTCGTCCACCAACAACCACCCATTAATTTTAGAAATATATCTCACGATAATTTGGTGCAGTAATTCGAATGTGAGCTCTTAAAACGATTGAAGGAAAAATTGAATATTTTCCCTTCAATACTGTATTTCGGCGGCAATCACTAAGGAGGGGAGAAAACTCTTTTTTATGTGCATCTGATATACGATTTATATATATCTCTCTATTGCAATCAAATTGCTATCAGATATTTATAAAATCTAATTTTTGATATTTACAAATATACCCATATATTTTAAATTTCTAAAAATTCACCCCCCCATATATTCAAATTGCAGAAAATCAGAATATCTCCACAATGATAGATTTAATTGATCATTATCAATTAATTAATTAATTAATTTTTATTTACTAGTTATCTAATAATAAGAAAATAATAAACTAATTAATTTCAATATAAATAATCACACTTAACTAATTAAGTGATATCACTCATTACAAATATGTGTAGGAAATATGCTTTGGCACCAAAACATATTTTGATCCAATTTACTTCGTTTCTCTATTCATGTTCTCATGAGCTATTTCTGAGATCGGATGGACTCACATGAACAAAGCTAAATATTTAACTACCCGTTGAATTTATCTCCATCCGACCTATTTAATCCTGACATCGTCCGATCCCGCTATAGGTTCGATGCCGAATCAACTCTCGACTCATGCGCGCTACTTTTCTGTTGGTGTAGATAAACCCTTTTTATTTTCACGGTCCATAGAATATTTTAACATAATACCCATCGTGAATATAAATAACAAGAGCGGAATGTAAAATTACCATTTTAGCCCTCTTATTTTTATTTTCTTAACTCCTTTATTGACTGTGAATAAAAAAACATAATAGTGAATTATCTCGTACAATTCACAAGTCTTAATCAATGACTTAATTCATCGAATACTTGACCTGGTTAGTTTATTCATACACCCATCAATAAAGCATAGGGTGATATTGTTGCTTTCTTAATCCAACCATAAATTTTCATATATGTGAATCATGTAGTTTCAACTTAATTGAATTACAATCCCAACAGTCAAGGTATTGCCCGCCAAGGTTGTAAGGATCATATTTTGACTCGGATCAGTGGAAGAGCCTTGCGGATCGGTGGAAGAGCCTTGCGGATCGGATCGTTGCATTGGATCGAGGATCGTAAGATCCTACTATACATTAATAATTAAAATATTAAAAAGATGAGATCCTTCAACAAAATAGATTAACAACTAATTTCTAACTAAAATCAACATAAAAACAAGTTTTACACTACTTTATAAAAGTCTAAAAATCAAATATATAAAGTCTTAAAATAGTCAAGATCTCAAATGTATAAGCTTTTCAAACAACAAGATCAAAATGTAGATAACTACTCAAGTTTGACTATATAAAGTCATTCATCAGTTTTCATCTTTATTAGTATTAGTGTCATTCACATCAAGTTCATCATTATTGTCATCAATATGATTGCTTCCTTTGATATCCTCTATGGAAAAATATCAATGTCCTTCTCAAGATCCTCACTATCACTAACTTCATGAAATTCCACGTCTTTTGCTTTCTCAAAATTTTGAAACATCTCATCACATGTATAATGTGCATATATAAAAACAATTATATACCTTATTAAATAAGGTTCTTAATCGAAATTCTTATAGAAATTCAGAAAGCTTACATGATCCCATGCCACTTGCAATACATTCAGGAATCATGATAATCAGTAAAAATATAAAATATAAACACAATACTGAATTCATGGACTTCTAAACATATCGATTATCATACATACATAGATAAATATTACCAAACAAACCATAATTTCACTTTTGACCTTCTAAACATGTCATACATACACAGATAAAACTGCTCAGAACCACGACTTGAAATGCAACATTACCAAACAAACAAATAAAACTGCTCAGAAACACTTCCAATTCAACAATTTAACTTTTGAACTTCTAAACATCAAATTACTAGAAAATTCTTTATCTGAACAACCGAGAACCAGTGAAGACAGGTAAACCAGCTAAAGAGTGAAAAGAGAAGACAGGTAAGACAGGTAAACCAGCTAGAAGCCTAGAACTGAGAATAGAGGTCCAAAACTCACCAACCGAGAACCAGGGGTTCTGATCTCAAATTGAAAATGAGAAAGCTGAGAGAGGCTTACAAGTTACATGATTACTCTGACAATGAGAGAGAATCCTACAAGTTAGAAGTTATTTCTGAGGCTTGTATGCACCTGCTCTGTACTCTACAGATCTGAAAAAATAAATGGTGAATCAGAATGAAGGACTGCAACCCACCCTCTACGCTACTCTTACTCTTCGTCTTAAACTACCAATCGACCAACGAAGGAGATTGAAGTAGGACAAACGAACCCCCTACACTACTCTGTGCTCAGTGCTTTTCCTCTTCGTCTTCAAGTCTTACACTCGACCATTAGGGCAGGGCAGTATCAACTATCAAAATAAATAAACATTTGGTCGACGAGGAAGGCTTAGAAATAATTGGGCTTTTAATTGCCCAGCTTTGAACATGAGAAAAACACAAAAAAATCCCAGTTAAGAAATATGCTAGGATCGTATAGGATCATGATTCTACCGATCCCGATATGATCCTACCATGATCCTGTAACATTACGAGTCAATTAACGATCCAGTTCATTTTCTATATTTCAGATCGTAGGATTGTACGATCCTACGATCAATATCATGAGTTTAACAATATTGTTGCCCGCCAATTCGAACTCAATCATTTTACATATCAAAGATTGCAACTAACTAAGTCAAGTTACGTATACACCTCAAGATTAAGGTAATTATGAAAATACCCTTAAGGTCTAACAATTAGATTTAGAGCTAGGTAAACGGTTTTGAGCTCTAAACTAATTTGTTACCGGTCTATTCAACATGTTCCTAACATGTCTAGGTTAACCGTTTAAGTCTCCACTCTCATACCCCAACACTGGCATCGATTGGTTCAACCTCACAGTCATAATCGGATTTGATTGCCTAGTCGATCATAAGACTGCGAATTTAGTTTTGCACTTTTTCGGAAGAGTTCATCTGGAGACGCCTCTGTCTTCATTATTCGTTCGTTGATGAAAGTTTCAAGACTTGAGTAATTTATAAACACGCTTTAATTTAAAATAAAAATTTAAATTTATTCATAAAATTTTAATAATACTAATGTTTGAGAAATAACTAAATACAAATAAATAGTTATTCCAACACGAACTGGTTGTCTCACAACCCTCCTGCTACGACGTTGAACCGGGGTTTCCTTTGCAGGATCTCTGGTTTCTCTGGTTTGTCATTTATTAGTAAAAATTGAAGGTGGCCTGATCTCATCAGTCACTAATTCCTCAAGAACTACTTTGCTACAATGTTTGTAGTTTTGCATATAGTTAGGTTCAAGAAAAGTGACATTTGTCGATACAAACACCTTTTGATCATTGTGACTATAAAAGTACCCACCTCTAGTCTCTGGAGCATAGTCTACGAATATGCATTCCTCAAACCTTGAGTCTAAATTTTTTGTCTTGGGTCTAAGAACGTGAGCTGGACACCCCCATATACAGAAATGACGTAAACTAGGTTTGGAGCCATTCCATAACTCTAAAGACGTCTTGCTTACAAACTTAGAGGGCACTGCATTTAAAATGTAAGTAGTTGTGTGTAGTGCATATCCCCAAAATATAAGTAACAGTGATTAGTAGCTTAACATCGACCTAACCATATCTAATAAGGTTTGATTTCTTCTTCCTTCAACACCATTTTGCCGTGGTATTCCATGTGCCGTGAATTGGGATATGATTTCACACTCCAAAAAACAATCCTTGAATTCTAAATCCAAGTATTCACCACCTCGATCGGATCAAGGGTTTTCAATGATTTACCTAATTACTTTTCAGCTTCAGCCTTGAAGTCTTTAAACTGTCCAAAAGTATCAAACATTATATGCATTAGGTAACTATAACCATATATTTAACAGTCGTCAATGAAAGTGAAAAAATACTCATACTCACCTCTAGTTTGTACATTGATCGGTCCACAAACATCACTATGTACTAGCTCAAGTGGTTCCTTGGCTCTTTGGCCATTTCCTGTGAAAGATCTCTTAGTCATTTTATCCTCTAGACAAGATTCACAAACAGGAAGAGTTACAACATTTAGTTCTCTCAAAACACCATGCTTTGTTAACCTATTTAACCCATCTAGATTAATATGTTCCAACCTAAGATGCCAAAGATATGTGTTATCATTATCATGAGAAACTCTCTGTCGTTTGTTACTGTTAGGTTTTGCTACTTTAAATAATCCAGAATTATTTAATGTACGTTCAATCGGTTTAAGCATATACAGTATGTTTATAACTTTCGCATGACAAATATTGAATTCAATCTTAAAAATAATAAATTCTTTATTAATGAAAAAAACTTCGAAGTACTATTCTTGCAAAAATGAAAGAAAAAATAAATTTTGAGAAATATAATAAACATCGTTCGAAACCAAATAATTTTATCCAAAAGTAAACAAACTGTCTTTAATGCTTTAACTGACACTAGCGCACTACTGACAACTCTCAAAATGACCTCGTCATCAGGCAGCCCCTTGATGAATTGAGCATCTGTAAAGAAGAACATATATGGCTAGTGTCTCCTAAATCAAGTATCCAGGATGACAAATCATATTCCACTAAGCAAGCTTCAAGTACAAGTAAATCATATTTACATTTCATTTTCAGCTCGGAGAGATGCTTGTTACAGTTTCTCTTCCAATGACCTTCAACCCCATAGTGCAAACATTTTCCATTGGGCTTGATATCTTTCTTTTTCTTCTTGGCTTTTGGCAATGTCCTTCTTTGCTATATAAGATTCAATATAATTGATAAATATCTAGAATTCAAAAAAGTAAACGTGATGCATGAATGTAACATAATAAACACACAAATTTAACATTTATTAATCACAATAAACAACCCAACGAGCCTTAGGGTCAGCCAGATTAACCTTAGAATATCTATGAGACATTCTCATCCTCGTAAATTAAAACTTAAAATATCTCATATTTTCTCTTTTAACAATAAGGTGTCGCTTATTCGATCAAGTCACAACTCTCCACATGAAAACTTAATTATGACTTTGTAAGTGTAACCCATCATTTCAGATTCCATGACTTCATATAGAATATGTCGCCTTTACGTCCTTCCTCTTATCTTCTTAAGAAGTCTAACATGGTATTTGTACAGCTCGAAACCTTCCTTAGAGGGATGAAAATAAAGCGATCTCGAGGCCCTTACTGCACCTCATGGTGTTGTACTAATGGTGGAGACCATAAGTTACATTGACATGCCAACCTTCTTTCACTCACTATTTTAGGATTATGTGTTTCCATTTCAACTAATTAATTAATTTCAAATTAATCATTCATTAAAATAATAACTCTATGAATATTTAATAATCAGTTATGTCAATCTCATTGGTCTAAGTTCATTTAACTTTCTAAAACGTCTAAGTTATAATTAGGTGAAGTTAGATTAACTAATTAGTTCTATTCATCAAAATTTAATAAAACTCTTTTATTAAAGTCGGTTATCCTAAATGTTACAATAGCCCTTAGTGTGGTGTGATTACTAAGTTTTAACGAAATAAAACCTAGCAGTTTACATACTATTGATTTCATAAAATAATACATATAAACATATTAGGACAATCCTAATAAATCATCTTTATACTAATGAGATGCATGATCAAATAAAATGGTGTGAGATTTTCATGTATGGCATGTAATCGACTAATGCATATACATGTTATCAAAATAATAATTAAAATAATTATTTAACAATTAAATAAAATAATAATGGACGGAGTGACTATTGAGTATTTCTAAATTAGAGCTATTGAGATAAAGAAATAAAATTACAAAGTGGATTTCAAGAATATATATTTCTCAAATATAGCATTCTCCTCTTGATGTTTATCTTCATAATTTTCAAGTTTTGAACAAAATTTTATTTAATTAAGAAAAAACTATTTTTCTTTATAAAATTAATTTCTATAATGATCCATTTAAAAAAATTGACTTTGGCTAGTCAAATAAATACTTTATTTGATTTGGTCAAACTCAATCAACCTTTCAATTTCTAATTTTCATAAAATTAAAAATTAAAAATTAATTTTAAAATTACATTAATTTCAAAATTTAAAAAGATAATAATATAGATAGGTTATTTATAGTGATAGAGTTGGTCAGTATCAGGGTTTCTGCGAAACTTCTTCAAATATGACAACAGTTACCACTAACGATAGGACTTTTCTACCCCCGTTCATCATTGCCGGTCAGCCACAACCGGTTGTCGGCCACTAGCCTCCGCCGTCAGTGCCAATCTTTTTGCGACATCGCTGAAAGAGTAAATTCCGGCAACATTGCCGATTTTCAAAAAAATCAGCGACGCCAGCGTCAAAAATCCAATTTTCGGTGCCAGCCCCAAAATTCTAAAAGAATCTCTACTTCTTTTCTTTTTCCTCTGTCATTCGTCTCGTGCGTTCTACGTCTTCTCGCGATCGGAATAATTATAATAAATATTCAAAATAAATTTACAAAAATTTCTACACCCCAAAATGGTTTACACAAGATCTAAGGGGAAATTTAATGCACAAAGCTTAACCCAATAAGCACGATACGATTAACGATCCATTATTTTTCATACATTCAAAAAATATAATCATCCATTCATTCATACATATTTCATATTATATGAATAATGTAAAAAACTTACACAACATTTAACATATAAATATATAAAGACCGCTCTGATACCCAAATAAAAACTCTGAGGTGCGCGCGCGCAACGTAAGTGTGTGGCGCGTTGTAAACGTGCACAACGCCAGGATATCTGAGTAAAAACATTTTATTAAAAACTCTTTTTTCAATCAGTCAGGATTCTTTATATCTTTATATACAACATACAAGGTTAGAAATTATACACCTCTTGTAGTCTAAATCAAGCATCCTTGCAAAACCGACCGATTCTCCGTCCCATGAAATTATTCCAATCGATCAGTAGATTCTGAGATCCACACCAAATCTTTCAAGTCAATTCTCAATGCACTAGGATGTGAGAGAACATAGATTATTACAAGATACTTTTTTTGTCTCTAGATGTACTTAACACATGAGATCTAGAGATTTACTAAGAATAACTTTAGTGAGATGATTCTCTAAAAGAACATGATGAATAATTTTTTTTTTGAGATTTGATTAACCATTAATCATAGAGAAAAAAATCACTCAGAGCAATTGTGTTCTAAACTCAATTCTCTGATTGATGAACTAATGAATTGATTCAACTAAACTCATCTAATTTATCAACAGATGAACTAATTCAACTTATTAATCTGATGAGCTGATCAACTGATGCATCAACTCATGCCATTCGAATGAAATGTGTATCTTATTCTAGATAATGGCGTATCAAATATTTAGAGATAATTAAAAATTAATATTTAATTTCAAATTACCCAATACAGTGGGACCCACTGTATAATGGTGCACAACTGCAGTGCCATATGCCGTGTGGCAGCACAGTGCCTCACGCCACCACTGTAGTGCCAGTGTTGCACCCTCACTACTGTAGTGTCGTGTGGCACTATAGTAGTCCATGTCAATCTATGATACCAAATTAGTGATTGACACGTGATAATTATTACAAATTAAAATATTTATTTTAATCAGATAAATATTTAGATATTAATTAATTCAAACTTAACATATTTAATTACCCCTATCAACTAAATTATCTGTTATTTCACAAATAAAAGATTTAGTTGATCTAAATTATTATCTAATAATAATTTATCTAATTTCATAAATTAAATATTCTCTCACTTATCGATAATTATATATATATAATTCAATTAATAAATTATTAATTAATTAATCACACATAATTATTTACTTGCTCTAGAATGAAAATTCCTTTGCAAGTTAGTCATTTTCTCTCATCCTGAAATATTCACACTCTAGACTGCGTAGTATAGAGGTGACTTGGGGATCATGGACCTATAATTTTAAGTTTTAATAAACCTGATTATGAATTAAACTCTTTAATTAAATAATCCTATTTATTAATTCCATCTATTACTCCATATAAATATGAAATTTCACTCTTAGAGATAATAGATTATATTTACAGAATATTCTCATGTAGTCCACTGATATAATTAATTCATGTAGTTTTGCACTGTAATTATTGGTTCGTAAATTAGAACTGGTTAAAGTTACAATTTTACGCTTCTAATTACCTTTTAATTCTCAAGTATCATTAATCTACTAGTGAATGACTAATTTATAATCTTATTACAAATTTGAGCTCAATAATCATTCAGTTTCAGAATTAAAACTTAAGAGAACCAATATACGATCCGTTAGGAAAGTTTGGATTTCAAATCTTATAAGATCATGTTCTCAACCATCCATATCAGTGAATCTCAAAAATAAAAGTCACTAGCCTATTTTACAAACAAATCTTAACGAGTGAATCAAAAGATTCAGTAGACATGTATAGAAGTTCTTAACTACTCAAGATTCAGACTGATCAACGTATATCATCGAGTTTATGTATATTAAATTTTTATGACAAACAACACGTTGATAATGCATGGACATGTTATCAAACATAACAATTAAAATAATTATTAATAATTAAATAAAATAATAATGGACGGAGTGACTATTGGGTATTTCTAAATTAGAACCATTGAGATAAAGAAATAAAATTACAAAGCAGACTTCAAGAATACATATTTTCCAAATATTGCCTTCTCCTTCTCATGTCCATCTTCATAATCTTGAAGCTTTGAAAAAAATACTATTTAATGAAGAAAAATAGTTTTCTTAATGAAAATTTATTTCTATAATTATCCATTTAAAAATTGTTGACTTTGGCTTAAGCAAATAAACACTTTATTTGACTTGGTCAAACTTAGGTCAAACCCAATCAACATTTTAATTTTTAATTTTTATAAAATAACAAATTAATTTTAAAATTACATTAATTTCAAATTTAAAAAGATAATATATAGAGATAGGGTTATCTACAGTGATAGGGTTGGTTGGTATCAAGATTTTGGCGAAACTTCCCCAAATGTGACAACAGTTGCCACCAACGATAGGACTCTCCTACCATTGTCCATCGTTGTCGGCCAGCCACGGTCGTCGCCGACCACCGTAGCTGGTCGACAGCGCTAATTTTCGGGCAATGTCATCGGAACAGTAAATTCCAGGGACATTGCCGGTTTTCAAAAATCCGTCGGAAATCAAATTTCTGGTACCTGTGTCAGAGTTCTAAAAGAATTCTTATTTCTTTTCTTTTTTCCTCCATCATTCATCTTGTGCGTTCTTCATCTTCTCACGATCGATATAATTATAATAAATATTCAAATCAAATTACAAAAATTTCTATGCCCCAAAATGGCTTACACAAGATCTAAGAAAAAAAATTAAAGCACAGAGCCTAACCTAATAATCACCATACAATTAACGATCCATTATTTTTCATACATTAAAAAAACATAACCATCCATCCATTCATATATATCTCATATAATATGAATAATGCAAGCCATGTGTAATGCATATCCCTAAAATGTAAGTGATAGTGATGAGTAGCTTAACATTGACCTAACCATATCCAATAAGGTTCAGTTTCTCCTTCCTACAACACCATTTTTCTGTAGTGTTCTAGGTGCTATGAGTTGAGATAGGATTCCACACTCCATGAAAAAATCATTGAATTCTAAATCCAAGTATTCACCATCTCGATCAGATCAAAGAGTTTTCAATTATTTATCTAATTACTTTTTCGCTTCATCCTTGAAATCTTTAAACTTTCCAAAAGTTTCAGACTTTTTATATATTAGGAAAGTATAACCATATCTTGAGTAGTCGTCAATGAAAAAGACAAAATACTCATACTCATCTCTAGTTTGTACATTGATCGATCCACATACATCACTATTTACTAGCTCAAGTGGTTCCTTGGCTCTTTGGCCATTTCCTATGAATTACCTCTTGGTCATTTTACCTTCTAGATAGGATTCACAAGCAAAAGGAGTTTCAACTTTTAGTTCTCTCAAAGCACCATGCTTTGTTTACCTATCTAGATTAATACGTCCTAACCTAAGATGCCAAAGATATGTGTTATCATCATAATGAGAAACTCTTTATCGTTTATTACTTTTAGAAACTCTTAAGCTATACAGTCTGTTTATAACTTTTGCATGAAAAATATTAAATCCATTCTTAGGAATAATAAAGTCTTTATTAATAAAAGAAACTTCGAATAACTGTTCTTTTAAAAATGAAAGAGAAATCAAATTTCTTGAAAATTCGGGAATATAATAAATATCGTTCAAAATCAAATAATCATAAAAAAGTAAATAGATTGTCCCTAATGCTTTAGTTAAACTCCAGAAGGTAAAAAAATGATGTCTAGATTACTTTTTAGCTCGACGGACAGGAAGGGGCACTAGACCGGTAAGGGACGCATGACTAGACTTTAAAAGAGGGATGGAAGTCTGGCATGTTCTTCAGCTCGCCAGATAGGAAGCAAGCTTGGTTTAAAGTAGGTCTGCCTAAATAGACCTCCTACACGGAGCAATACCTAAAGAACTCTCGAAGCTATGAGACGACTATATGTCACAATCTCCTTCAAAGGGGGCAACTCACCATAAAATGAGATAATAAAGGTATGAGGAGAAACCAAACTTCCATTCAGAGTATGTTAGAGCTTCGTAATAGTAAGGCTTCAAGAGCCTAAGGCCTAATCGAAAGTTTGAGGTCGATGATCAAATCCAGGACAAGGATTATAGCAGGAGCAAGAAAATAGATGAATCCATCGAAGAAATCACGTCGTCATTCAAAAGAAAAAGAAAGATTACAGGCAAAAAAGACTAAATGAAACTCCAGGAGTCGGGCCTCCTTAGATTGACCTAAAGGTAGAGAGGACCCATCGTATCAGGGATAGTAGAATAAGGTTGGGAATTCTTTGTACGAACCAGGTCAGGAGGATAACTATGGAAGCTTAGATCCAACTAAAGATGAGCATCAACGATCACGTCTCAGCAGCTATCGTAGCCTAGGGAGAATTCCCGGAGTAGGGTAACCTTGAACTTGGGGGATTCTCTAAAGTCCTTCGCACTCTTTCCAAGGTTTTAAACCATCGATCGAATCTCTCCCGTAAAGCACATTCCACTGAACCCAATTATTGAATGATCTCCTTCTCCCAACTTTCATCTAGAGCGGGTTTCTCCTCATAAAGTTGGGACTTCTCTTACAGGATTCTCTCCTACTAACGAAGACTCATGACGATCTTATCACGATTGGACAATCGAGACCTAAAACCTAACAAACTTCCTGAGCTTAAGAAACTTCCACCCTAGCCTGAGCCAACTCTTCCTCGAGACACATCGACCTCCCCTCCACAATACGGAGCACTTGGATCTCCCTCGTCAACTGTTAATTGGCTTGACGAAAGGAATCACACCTCCAGGCCCTGTCTGGAAGCTCGACCTCATACTTCAAAGTGACCCCCCACTGATAAATTCGTATGGGAGTGGGGACTCTAACGGTTAACCTAGACATATTGTGAAATATGTTGAATAGACCAATAACAAATTAGTTTGGAGTAAAACTGTTTATCTAGCTTAAATCTAATTGTTACACCTTAGAAGTATTTTCATAATTACCTTAATCCTAAGGTGAATACAAAACTTGACCTAGTTAGTTATGTTCTTTGATATGTTAAATGAGTGATATACCGGACAATATATCGACTGTTGGGTCATGATTCAACTATGCTAGAGCTGCATGATTAACAGATATGAAAACTCGTGGTTAGATTGCAAAACACAAAAATATCAACTTATGTTTTATTGATGAGTGTGTGAATAAATAAACCTGATCATGTACTCAATGAAATGTATCATTGAATAAGACATGGGGAATTGTACGAGACAATTCATTATTAAGTTTTTCTTATTCACAATCAATAAATGAGTTAATGAAATAATAACAAGATGAGTAAAATTATAATTTTACATCTCACTCTTGTTACTGATATTCATGAAGGGTAATATGTTAAAATATTCCGTGGACCATGAAATAAAAGTATTTATTTGCACCAACAGAACATGCAGCGCGCATGAATCGATAGTTAATTCGGCATCGAACTTATAGTGGAGTTGTACGGTGTTAGGATTAAATAGGTCAGGAATTTATAGAGATAAATTCGTCAAGTATTTGAATCCTATAACTTTATTCATATGGTTCCATTCAGTCTCAGGAGTAGCTCATGAAGATAGGAATAGAAGAAACATCATCAGTTGAACCAACATGTGTTTTGAGCCAAGGTATATTTTTTGAACCCATACGTGATGAGTGTTGTCTCTTAATTAGTTAAGAGCAATTAATTGATGTTCAAATTAATTATTTTATTATTTTTTAATTATTGGATAATTAGTAAATAAGAGAAATTAACTAATTAATTGATGGAGATCAATTTAAATTTATCAACTTTGGGTTGATGAATTTGGACAAAATATTGACTTTAATGGGAGATGCAATTTTCGGCAATTATAGATTATGGGGGTGAATTTTGTAAATTACACATACATACCCCATATATGTGAAAATTCCAAAATTATATGTTTAGATGATGACATTAGGGTTGCCTCCCTAAGTGTGTTGACACAAACCTAATCACACAGATCAGAAAAAAGTTTCTCTCTCCCCCTTCTATTGTTGTCGCTGAAATCACCAGAGGAAGAGAAAATTTTGATTTTTCTTCCTCAGTTGTTTTGAGAACCTACACTCAGTTCCTAATGACATCCTTGCGAGATATACTTTTGAATCCCACGAGTGGTTGTTGGTGCGAAAACTAATTGAAGTTCTTGGATTTGAAGATCGAAGAACGCAAAACATTTAATAAGGATTTCACCAATTCACAAAGTCTCTGATACAACGAAAAGGTATAAATCATTTCTACGACTTTTGAATGCATTTAACTTTGTATGCATAATCAGATATATGATTTTAATATTTAATATGATTAAGTTGGTTGATGTACAAATCTTTGATATTCCGCCCATGAACCATTCATAGTTCAATGATTTTTTCTCAAATTTTTAAAACCCGATCCAACAGTTGATATGATCATTGAGACTCATGCCAGATACTATTGAGACTCATGCCAGATACTTTTGAGAACTTCAAACTTAATTATTTGATGAATAAGTTGAGGTTCCGAAACTAATGAAGGAATTGCAAAGCTGCTGAGACCCTGTTTCTGAAGAGTAAGAGGAAGACTGGGGAGACAAACTTTACTAAAAATAAGCATTCCACCTCTGGCGCGAAAAAAAAACATAAGAGAGGTCCAAATAAAGCTAAGAAGCAGAACTTGAAATCGGAAGGCTTGACAAGGGCGAGTTTAACTTTCGTTGGGGGAATGGAGAACTAGTATCGGTTGTATCAGTTGGAACTATTAAATTGTCATTTGATAATAGTTTTTTGATTTTACGAGATGTTTATTATATCCCGGTTTTTGGAAAAAACCTTATTGCAGTAACTAGTTCAATTGAGTAAGGATTCACTATGAGATTCATTGATAAAGATATTGGTATTTTTAGAAACGATTGCTTAATTACTACTGCACAGTTGATAAATAACTTATTCTATGTAAAACTAAAAGTTTCAATGATATGTGATACTAAAGTAAATACTGATTTACAAAGGGATAGTAAAATGTTGAAGTGTGACTCAATCGGTCTAATCTACTTGTGGCACTTGCGTCTTGGTCACATTATCCTTGACATGATTAAAAAAACTTGCAAATGATGGTCCATTGCAAACTTTAAGTGTGAGAGCACTACCGACATGTGAATCCTATCTAGTAAAGGTTGAAAAAGCCACTCAATACCTCGAACTCGTACACAGTGATGTGTGTGGGTCATTGAATATCCAAGTAAGAGGATGTTATGAATATCGTGTAATCTTCACTGATGACTACTCACATTTTGGACATGTTTATCTAATGCGCTAAAAGTTTGAAATCTTTAAAAAATTCAAAGAGTACAAGGCTATGATTGAGAAGAAATTAGAGAAACAAATAAAAAACTATTATCTGATCGTGGTGGAGAGTACTTGCTAGGAGAGTTTGAAGATTTTCTTAAGGAAGAATGTATTCTTTCTCAACTTACATCACCTAGCACTCTAGAACAAAATGGTATGTTAGAGAAAAAGAAAATAACTCTGATGGATATGGTTAGATCCATGATGAGTTACCCATCCCTCCCAAATTCATTTGGGGATATGCCTTGGAAACAATATTATATATTCTAAATCAAGTTTCATCAAAGACGGTGCCTAGTACACAATATGAAAGATGGAGTGGATGAAAGTCATCCATAAACCACCTTACGATATGAGGATGCCTGACACACGTACTAAGACCAAAGACGAGCAAGTTGGCCAGTCGATCAGAATTATGCATATTTGTAGGATATCCCAAGGGAATGAAAGGATACATCTTTTATAGTCAAACTGATAAGAAAACATTCGTTAGCATGAATGCACGTTTCTTGAAGATGAATATATAAGAAGTGTGAAGTCGAGAATCACACTTGTGCTAGAGGAATTATTGTGTGGGAGGGCACTGACTACACAATCAAGAACTATTCTTGATTCAATAATGGAAGAACCACAACAGGAGCCAGAGCTTGTGGAGCATCGACGTAGTGGAAGGGTTGAACCTAACAGGTACAAGTCTTATGGAGATGCCTCAACAACACTCTCAAATAAGGATAATGATGAACCTATTTCCTACTCATAGGCCATGGCTGGTCCTGAAGCAAACCTATGGCAAGAAGTCATGAATGTCGAGATACAATCGATGTACTCAAATGGAGTCTGGAAAGTTATAGATTCTTCTGAAGGGGTAAAACATGTAGGGTGTAAATGGATTTATGAAAAAAGAGAGGTTCAAATAAGAATGTGGAGACATTCAAAGATAGGCTAGTAGCCAAGGGGATACACCCAAAAGGAAGGTATTGACTATAAGGATACCTTCTCACCGGTAGCCATGCTTAAGTCCATCTGAATCCTCATGTCCCTTGTTGCTGCCCTCAGTTATGAAATCTGGCAGATGGATGTTAGGACTACAATTCTAAATGGAAATATTGAAGCGTGCATTTATATGGCTCAACCAGATGCGTTCATGGAGAAGTCCAAGAGGGCAAGGTTGACGAAATGTTGAAGTCCATTTATTGACGTAAGCAAGCATCCCGGTCGTGGAATATCAGATTCAATGAAATTATTAAGAACTTTGATTTTGAATTGTTAATAGATGAACCATGTGTGTATAAGCTGATACATGAAGGGAAGGTAGTTTTTCTAGTCCTATACATGGACGATATTCTACTCATTGGGAATGATGTAGGAAAATTATCCGATGTCAAGATTTGACTTGCAAAGCAATTTGATATGAATGATCTTGGAGAAGTTGTCTTTGTCTTAGGTATTAAGATATTTCGAGATAAGAAGAACAGACAATAGCATTGTCTCAAGCATCTTATATTGATAAGGTGATGGATCACTTCAGTATGCAAGACTCGAAGAAGGGATATCTTCCCTTTAGGTATGGAGTCAGCCTCTCCAAGGAGCAGTCTCTCAAAACTCCTAAAAAAGAGGAAGACATGAGAAAGATTCCTCATGCATCATTCGTAGGAAGTCTCATGTATGAGATGTTTTATACTAGGCCAGATATTTTCTACGTCGTGGGCGTGGTTAGTCATTTTCAATCTAATCCTGGACTCGAGCATTGGAATGTCATCAATCATATCCTCAAATGTCTTATGAGAACGAGCAGATACATGATTGTGTATTTAGGTACTAACTTGAATATGGCGGGTTATACCGACTCTGATTTCCAAACAAACAAGGATCCTAGGAGGTCCACTTTAGGATCGGTGTTCCTCCTGAATGGTGGAGCAGTAGTATGAAGAAGTATCAAGCGATCTTACATTGTTGATTCTACCATGAAAGCTGAGTATGTGGCGGCTTGTGAAGTTGTAGAAAAGACTGTTTAGCTTAGAAATTTCTTGAAGACTCTGGAAGTCGTTCTAGATGCTGACAGACCCATGACACGTCATTGCGATATTAATGAGGCTGTAGAAAACTCGAAGGAATCGATGAGCCACCAAAGATCCAAACACATAGAGCGGAAGTATCATTTCATGAGATAGATTGTTCAGCGTGGAGATATTGTAGTAATATACATATTGACGGTCGATAACTTAGCAGATCCATTCACGAGGACTTTAGGCAGTAAAGTCTTTGATGGTCATCTAGAGGGCATTGTGATATGAGATTGTACACGCCTTCTTTAGTCCAAGTGAGAGTTTGTTAGAATTGTATCCATAAAGTAGGGTGTAATAACTAGTTATGAGTATTTAGTTATTTCTCTAACATTTATGTATTACTGAGTTTTATGAATAAATGAAAGTTTTTCTTTAATTAAAGTGTATTTATAATTTACTTAAGTCCTGGAACTATTATCAATGTAAGAAGAGTAAAGACAGGGGGTTTCCAAACAAACTCTTCTAATATTGTTTAGAATGTTATTCACAATTTTAGGATCGACTGGGCATCGAGTCCAATTATGACTGTTAGGTTGAACGAAAGGATGTCGGTCTTGGGGCATTTGAGTGGAGATTCTAACGGTTGATCTAGACATGTTATGGAACATGTTAGACCAGTAACAAATTAGTTTAGATCAAAGTCGTTTATCTAGCTCTGAATCTAATTGTTACACCTTAAAGGTATTTTCATAATTACTTTAATTCTGAGGTGAATATGAAACTTGACCTAGTTACTTGCGATCTTTGATACGCCAAATGAGTGAGTTTGAATTGTCGGACAATACATCGACTGTTGTGATCGTGATTCAACTATGTTGGAGTTGCGTGATTCACATATATGAAATTTGTGGTAAGATTGTAATAGCAATAATATCACCGTATGCTTTATTGATGGGTGTGAATAAATAAATCGGGTCTGGTATTTGATAACATGAGTAATTGAATAACACATTGTGAACTGTACGAGAAATTTCACTGATATGTCTTTCTTATTTAACAGTCAATAAATGAGTTAAGGAAATAATAACTAAAGGGGTAAATTGGTAATTGTATATCCAAATCCTGTTGATGATATTCATGAAGGGTAACATCATAAAATATTTTGTGGACTGTGAAATAAAGATGTTTATTTACACCAACAGAAAACGTAGTACGCATGAATCGAGAGTTGATTCGGCATCGGACCTATAGTGTAGTCATACGATGTCAGGATTAAATAGGTCAGAAATCTATGGAGATAAATTATTGGAGTATTTGAATCTCATAGATTTATTCGTGTGGATCCATTTAGTCTCAGAAGTAGCTCATAAGGGTAGGAATGAGAAACAACGTCAATTGGACCAAAAACATTTTTTGGATCAAGGTACACTTCTTGAACTCATATGTGAATGGTGCCATCACTAAATTAGTGAAGATCAAAATTAATGTTCAAATTAATTAATTTGTTATTTTCTAATGATTAGATAATTACTAAATAAAATTAATTAATTAATTAATCGATATAGATAAATTTAATTTATCAATTTGAATGGATAAATTTGGACATATTCTTAGCTCTAAGAGAGATGTAAGAATCGCAAATTACAATTTAAGGGAGGTAAATTTCAGTTTTATCATAGATGGGCATATGGGTAAATTCTGTAATTAACATAAAAGGATTGCAAACCTAACCCTAAGCTAAGCTAAGTGTTAGATAGAGCAAAAAAGAATTTCTCTCACCCCCTCCCAACAGTTGCCGCCAAAAACTAAGAAGAAGAAGAGAAAAAATTATTATTTTTCTTCCTAAGTTGTTTAGAGAACACACACTCCATTCCTAATAATATCCTTGTGAGACATACTTGTGAATCCTACGAGTGGTTGTTGGTGTAAAGATTATTTGAAGTTGTACGAAAAATGAAGAACGCGAGACGATTAATTGGATTCCACCAAAAATGAAGAAACCACTGCACGGTTCTCTTCATCCTTGGGGTTCTTTGTTTTTGTTTTGCAGAATTCTCAGGCCAAGAGGATTTTTACGTGAAGAGGAGGTCACATACAACATTACTATTGAGATTTTCGGCATCAATACCTATCAATTTTAGTTTGGGAGTCCTATTAGTTGGGTGATTAGATTTGGGCATCTTCACCATCTATGTATATCCTCGTTCAGCGTTTATTTTATGAGAAGATTCCTACTGACTCTATGTCGGTTGTCAGGATTATATCCTTCCCATTGTTGTCTTTGTCTATGATGTGGATGCGGATTTACAACATATTTTTCTAGAGTGTCATTTTTTATGACACTCTACCAAAATTACTCCAGGATACTGACTTAGGCATCAGAGCCCTTAGGCGAGAAACCACTCATCGGTTCTCTTCGTCTTTCGAGTTCTTTGTTTGTGTTTTACAGAATTCTCAAGCCAAGAGGATTTTCATGTGAAAAGGAGATCGAATGCAACATTACTATTGAGATTTTCGGCATCAATACCTATCATTTTTAGTTTGGGAGTCCTATTAGTTGGGTGATTAGATTTGGGCATCTTCACCATCTGTGTATATCCTCATTCAACATTTATTTTATGAGAAGATTCCTACTGACTCTATGTCGGTTGTCAGGATTATATCCTTCCCATTGTCGTCTTTGTCTATGATGTGGATGCAGATTTACAACATATTTTTCTAGAGTGTAATTTTTTATGAACTGTGGGATGTGGTGTTAACTATGTATAGGCATCACATTAGGATAAATTTGTACTTTTTTATATTTGGCATGAGGCGAAGATGATCTCTTTTAGCACATAGCTAAAGTCTCTTTAGTAGGCTTCCATTGTAACAATCTTACAGGTGATGCAGTTTCTTTGTAACCAAACCACCTTTGAATGTGAGAGCATATTTTTGTTGAGGCGTTCTTTAGTTTGGCGTTATGTTCTTGAGGTGGATTTGCTCCAGTATGGCATAATGTATCATTTTAAATTAGTTTATGACTCTTCACTGACTTCATGTTTTAGGTCACCTTCTAGATCCCCATGCATTTTAAAGGTTATCTAGTGACCTCCCCTACTGAGAGGTCTTAAGGTTAACACGGATGGGGCGCAGACAATCTTGATCTTGCTGGCTATGGAGGAGTTTTTTTGTGATTTCAGAGGCTATAATTAAGGGGTACTTTGATATTCTTCTTAGCATATGATTTTCTTTCGAGGATGAGTTAGTCGTTGCTATCCACGCGATTGATTATGCTTGAACCTTTGGTTGGTGAGAACTGTGGTTAAAGAGTGGTTATGTTTTTTTGGTGGTCATCCTTAACTTAATGTCTCGTAGGGTTCACTAGTGTCCTGCTTGGGATATGTGTTTGATTTTAGTATCCTAGTTCGGTAGTTTCTTAAAGACATGAAAATGTGATTTAGCACGACTCATGATTTTGAAGAAGTCAACATGGCATAAGTTAATTGAGATACCTTATTGGTACAACAAATTATAACCAATACATCTTTACCACGTGGTTCAGTAGTGCTTAACATTGCTGTCAAACTAATTTCAATATTAAACTACATAAATTTCACTATATAACAGTTTCTACACACCTAGCCTTTTAAATTCTTTAGATTTCTATCAATCTTTTTAATTACATCATTTTGTTAGACGTATTCACCCTCGTGATCAATTAATTGATAAACTTTTTTTGAATTTGATCTATTTTTCCCATTTTTTATTTTTTATATTTTAAACCATTAGACTAATATTTTGATTTGAGTTAAATAATAAATACTAAGTAAACGTATTTTTGGTTGGAGAGAGAGAGACATTTGATTTTATTTGATTTGAGGGAGAGAAATAGATATTTGGTGATTTGTGAGAGAGAAATATAGATTGAGATAAATAGAGTATTTGTTGGAGAGTAATATGGTGATATATGTTTATTGCTATTTGTACCTTTTAACTTTACATTAATTGTGATTGATAGAAAGAGAGAGAGTGATAATGCTACTCCCATTTCAGAGGGAGGGAGGGAGGGGGAGAGAGAGAAAGAGAGGGAGAGAGAGAGAGTATGAGAGAGATTTGTAAATAATAATTAATATTTTTTTATTTTATTAAAAAATTAAATATAATATATTTAGTTAATGCTTTATGATGAGAGAGAATGGTTACTAAGATAAATAATATCAATTATCAATTGAAAGAGAGAGTGATTGATAATGTAATTATTTCTACTGTAATTGAAGATGAATGATTGATAAGATAGTTATTTCCCTTATATGGTATTTTGTAATTACATAATGGTATTACATATTTAAATGTAATTCAAAAGTAATTAATTACATAGTAATTATATAATAATATTACATATTTAGCCAATTACCACTGTAATTGAATATGAGTGATTGCCTTTTTCTATTGAAAAACCAAATGTGTATTTTCAATCACAAAAGCAAAAATTCAGGACAAATGGGAACCGTTAACTGTTGACTATGAATTCATGAACGATCCTTGCATTTAAATTTCTAAATTACAAATTGAGTTTTCCTAATGATAATGATATAAGAAAAAAAATCCCCACATTGATGCCTAACTAAATAAAAATTAATATATATATATATATATATAATATGTATTAACCAGTATTGATTCTTTTCAATAAAAAAATCTTTCTCAATTGCAATTATAACAACTAAGATAATCATACTCTCACCGATTTTTACTGTAATTGAAGATGAATGATCGATAAGCTAATTAATTACATAGTGATTCGAACTTTTGATCACCAATTTTTTGAAAACCATTTTTGGGGGCTTCCGCCTTACACACGGAAGATTGGGTTGCCTGAATCACGAGTCTTATATACTATGTTACGATCACCTCATATTGATAAAAAGTCCAGAGAGCAATTTGAAATGAAAATCAATAAACAAATTTTGGTCATGAAAACAGAAAGGCATGAAATGCACAAGAGTTCTTTAGGTATTAACGTCAATAAAATAATTAATTACATAGTAATTACAAAATTAAATTCAAAAGTAATTAATTACATAGTAATTACATTATAGTATTACATATTTACCCAATTATTTTTCTTAATAATTGAAGGAGAAAGCGATTGATAAGGTAATTATTTCTACTGTTATATATATTCACTATGTAATTAATTAGTTTATCAATCACCCATCTTCAATTACAATAAAAATATAATGGTATTACATTATTAATTGAAGGAGAGAGTGATACTATGTAATTAATTAATTTATCAATCACCCATCTTCAATTACAGTAAAAATATAATAGTATTACATTATTAACTGAAGGAGAGAGTGATTGATAAGATAATTATTAATTGATGGAGAGAAACTTTAAACTTTTGATTTCCAGTAGACCCTTCATCTTCTCTCGTGAATTTTAGTTTGAAAGAGAGAGAGAGAATGACACATTAATTGAAAAAGGAGAGAGAGAGAGTGCTACTCTTTTTAGGCGTTAAAGAGAGAGAGTGCTACTATTATTGAGAGAGAGAAATTTAATTGAAGGAGAGAGAGTATTGGTAAATAATAATTAATGTTTTGATTTTATTAAAAATTTAAATATAAAATATTTTGTTAATGTTTTATGATGAGGAAGAGAGCGTGATTGATAAAATAATTAATATTGATTTGATTAAAAAATTTAAAATTTAAAATTTATTTAATGCTTTATGGTGAGAGAAATAGTTTTGATTTGAGAGAGATTGAAATGATAGAGAGAGAGATTTTAAAGAGAGAAATACAGATGAGAGAGAGAGAGAAAGTTGTTGATTGAGATGTATATGTAAATATTTATTATTTTATATTTATTTACATTTACATTAATTTTGAAAGAAATATTGAGGGAGAATAATTGATAGAGAGATAACATAGTTAAATGACAATTTCTAAAATAAATGTCAATGACATTTATGATATTTATATTATAAAAATCAGGGGGTTCAAAAATTGATTTGATAAAAATTTAATTTTTTAAAAGCTTGATAAAAATTTAATCATACACAATAATATTGTTATTTTTACTAAAAATCATATTAAACTATCTAAAGAGTAATGGTTTGGGCTTTGGGCTGCTTAGCATGGTCGGGATATTTTCACGACGTTTTTTAGGGAAATAGGCCAGTTTTAGAAAATAAAGAAAAGAATTTCCCAAAAATATTATTTTGCACAAATGACCAAGTTTTATAATGGCCCACCTAAAAATATTATAAATAGACGAGATTGCCCTCACTAATAAATGTTCTTATTCACGTTATTCGCGTTAAATGTTACGTAATATATATATACTCTATGATATATAATAATATACTGTGTCATGCATATTTACCATAGTATATTTTAATATATTCACAGTATATCATAGACGTATGTAGTATATTTTTATATACAATCAATATATCATAGTATATCTATAGTATATTTTTATGTACTATTAGTATGTTTTTATATACCACCCGGTACCTACCTCTTCCCACACCCAAGCCCCACCCCTCCTCCTTCTTCTTCACCCCTCTCACTCGAAAATCAAAAATAGAGTTGTGACCAGATCTGAAAATTTTGATCCTTTATCGTTGATCTTTTATTAGAAGCTCTATGAAAAAAATCATCCGTGAAAGGATATAACTCTTTCACATTCCTTCAAAAACCATCTTCTTCTCCTTCATCACAACATAATAAGGAGAAAATTTTATTGATTCCGTTTGAAGCCATGGTGCCAGATTCAGAAAAAAAAAAAATACATACACTTTCAGATATGTTTTCTAGATTAAATCTTAGGTGCGAAATTAATTTTTAAGAGAAATTCAAATTTCATACTTAAATTTTTCAGAAGATGAAATAGAAAACTTACTCATAAATAGTATTCATTTAACAAATGAAGACGAAAGTTATAAACATAAAAGACCAATTATAAATATAACTAACTAATAACTTAGAAAAAAGATTTGGCGATATATGCGAACTATAAATTTAAAACACATGATGCAAAATTGTAACTTAAAACAACCTCCCCAATTTTTCATGTTTTCACTCGGCCCATATGGCTTCTGCAAATGTGAAAGTAAAACCCTCAACGACGACGGCTTTTTGCAACTTCCATGGTCGACATTCTCTCTCTTTCTCGGAGAGAACGAAACACTTGCATTCTTACACAGACATTCAGTAACAATCTAACAGGCGGTGGTTTACAGACTGCAAAGTCGATCAAGTGGTGAGAAATACAAGGAGGCCATTCGATAAGCAACTCATTGAAGGTTTCCCCTTAAATTCTACTGTTTCAGCGATGCACATGTTTTATTAGCAAACGGCGTTAACTTGCAAATTTTACACCAAGGATTTCTGATTCTTAATGGAAGAAGAAGACGCCACTGACGTGAAGACCGACTCATCGGACGTGAGTTTCTGATATATAATCTCAATCGCTTCTTAATTCTTTTTCTTCTATTGCGTAGGGAAAAACATATTTACTACTTGCTATAGCAGATTTATCCTTTCGACTTTGATCCTACTAAGAAGAAGAAGAAGAAGATAAAGACGAAGAAGAAGAAACAAGAAAAAATTGCAAGTACGTGCTCAATGGACCAAAAGTCTTGTGAAACTTGATACCTTTAGAACATTTTTAAGCTTTTAGGGATGCCCATCTTATCATAATTCCTCAATTTGTGGTTTTGAGGATTAATCCGGTTTTGAAAAATTGCTCCTGGCATAGAGAACACCTCCGTTGGTTTGAAGGAGAAATGCATGAAACGGTTAAGCCAAAGACCCTTCTTAAGCTCATGTCAGCAGCATATTATGCATTTTTTTAGTGAAAACAGTGTCATTCTGATTCTCCTGTAGGTAGAATACGGTACATTCAGTGATTGGAATCAAGATCCTGAAGAAGATTTAGATGCTATTAGCTTGAATTTTAAAAGAGTATTATTGGTTAATGGTACTATACGTTTTATCATGATATTTCATGATTAACAGTAGCTATTCTTACATCAGATATAACATTGTCGTAATCTTTCAAACTACCTAGATGATGAAGAAGAAGAGGAGGGCCTTGTCTCTTCGAAATATCCTTGGGAAGGAACTGACCGGGATTATGAATACAAGGAGGCAAGTGAACTTACGATATGGGTAGAATGTTTCTGTTTATGCTTTTATCCTGAACTCATTGTACCATAATGTGTATGGGATTAAAGATGATAGAATCACAGGGGAGACGTGTAATTAACAATGTTCTATATCATAAACTTCTTCTGCAGTGTTTCTAGGTTTTTGAAGAGTCTATCAAAAACATTGAACCATTTTGTACCGGTTGAACATCTTGTATGTTGCTCTTATGTGTAGCAACCATAATTACTCATTCATCAATCATCAGTAGTTACTTCGTAGTTTGTTTGTTTCTGCTGATTAGATTAGTGTTTGAATAAACCGTGTGATAATGAAGTGCAATGCTTGTTTCATTGTTAACTTCCAGCTTCTAGGTAGAGTTTTCAGTGCTATTCAGGAAAATAATCCAGAGCTTGCACGAGAGAAGAATAGGACTGTCATGAGGCCACCCCAACTTCTTCGGGAAGGCCCAAAGAAGACAGTGTGTACAAATTTCATGGATATCTGTAGAAAGTATGATATGTTTTATTTTTCTATTTTAATACTTGAACTTGTAAAGATATGAAAAGGAAGTGAATACGTTTTTCTTTTACCTGCTATTTGATTTTGAATTAGTTGGATATATTAACACCAACATTTTATTTATTTTTTGACCAACATTTTATTCTAGGATGCATAGGCAGCCAGAGGACGTTATGACCTTTTTGGTCGCTGAAATGGAGACAATCGGCGCACTTGATAGGCAGCAACAATTGGTAGTTAAGGGTACATGTGATAAAAACTTTGAAGGGATTTTGCGAAAATATATCAGTAAGTTACTATCTTTCAAATTCTTGTGATGGTACTTGGTTTGTCTTATAAACACTTAATCAATTTGTGGTGGCCAGATGAATATGTCCTATGTGGTGACTGCAGAAGTCCTGATACTATTCTTTCAAAGGAAAACGGTTGCTTTTCACTTAGGTGCCAGCAGGTAATGGCAATCTTAAATTTCTTTCAAGTTCTTTACTGGTTCATCTCTCTTTCTCGCAATGCAAATACAAGATCATTAAGTTTCCATAATTTTAATCTTATCACCAACATGAACTTTCCTCTTTCTTTCTCAGTGTGGTTCTGGGCGGTCCATAGCTCCCACCACCAAAGTTGGTATTCTTTCAGGGAATGAGCATAAGAAGTTGGTCTCATGACAACGTTTAAAATTTTTATCTTCCAAGAGCTTTAGCTAACATATGAGCTGAAGATCATCAGCTCCTACCTTAAAATATGGTCGTGGAGTAAAAATTTTGAGCATGAAGCTTCACTTTTCTTCTTCCTATTATTCAAAAATCTGAACTATAGAACTTGAAATCCCATATTCTGTATCAAATTTTGTATTAGAACATCAAACGGACTTGTCAGGCATGAGAAATAAAAAAGATGGAGATTTGATATATTTATGCTTCCTACTTGTGGGTGATACAGGTTTGGTACGTTGTCAATCGCATATATGAAACTATGACCCATATAAAATGAAAAGAATAATTCTATTACTTCCAGTTTGTGCTAGTTTTAACAATCCCTATGTAAAGGATAATGTTTCTACCATATTTAGTTCTAATATTAATAGGGAATCAACTAAAAAAAGATGAACTAAGATAAACGAAGAGACATTGGTAGGCAATCTTACCATACATTAATGAGATAACCGCGTGAATCAACGGCTAAGGGAAGTGATCAAAGTTGAATCATTCTTGTAATAGAAACCTGGGCAGCGTTAGGAAGTCAAATAAATTACCTTTTCATTCGTTTTTCTGTCGCAGTCGTACTCTATTCACCAACCCCCTTTGGCTATTATTAGCAAATCATAAACTCATACATAGCAAACTATACATTTCTTGGCTACTGGGTATACTACCTCTTCCTACCAACAGAAAATTGGAGAAGAAGTTCCATGAAATTATTAAATTCGAGGAAATTCACTCTCTAGCTTTTCAAATTTTTAGAATTTTGGCTCCATTTATACGTATTTATCCCTATCAGCCATAAGTGCTTTAAGTTACTTATCAGTTGGAGTATACATGTTACTTGAATACTCTGCTTAGATAAGGTTCTTTTACAAGCAACGTGTACTAAAATTTCAATTTTAAAAAGTTGGATGAAATTTTTAAATATCCATTTTTATGTGTCTAAAATATAATATTTTAGTTGTATTTTAAGAAAAGAATTTGAAAATGTGTTGGATATTCGGTACTCCTATAATAAGAATTTGAAAACGTTCTGATTACAATGTCCATACCAGGTTGATGGTAATGCTTTTGTGTCTCAATCACTTTAAATGTGGTTTAGGTTCATATTCAGGCCTGATAGTAGAAGTTGAGTCTCCAATGGAAGAACGTAGCTTAAGAATTTTAGAAGTTGGAGCTTTACTCCTACGGTCTTCAATAGCATACTGACATCTGCATTAAAAGACATATAGAGAGCTAATATCGTTTGTCTTGCCTTCAAAGCTTCAAACATCCTCTCCCACCTCAATACTCTTCTTGTGTTTCACAAATTTTTTGGTCACCCCTTTTAATTAGAGTTAGTGATCATATAAAAAATTAGCATTTCTCTGCCTTTCTCTTCTCACTCTATACCATGGACACTCACAACACAGAAAAACTCTGGTTGAAATGCATTTTTCTGTTGGCTTTTCTCATGATTTATATTAAAATTTCAACTTCCAATTTGCTTGACATCAGTGGAGATGATGCTGCTGATAGTCATTCGGCATGTTCTGTCAGAAGTCATGGGTAACAATTAAATTCACATTCTCTTACTAAGTAATAATTATATGTGTAGTAAGGGATGAGATAAAGGAATATGGTTGTTTGTTTGTATTATTTTCAGGTTTGATGGAATGAGTGAAGTGGAAGAAGAAGATGAAGAATGGGGAATGGTGCAGAAAAAAGGGAAGCAATTTGTGATTAAGGAGCAACCATTTTATGTAAATGGTTTCAACACATACTGGTTGATGATATTTGGTGCAGATCAATCAACAAGAGGAAAAGTGAGTGAAGTGTTTAAACAAGCTTCTTCTGTGGGTTTAACTGTTTGTAGGACTTGGGCCTTTAATGATGGCCAATGGAGAGCTCTTCAAACCTCTCCTTCTGTCTACGACGAACAAGTTTTCCAGGTACATTCTTTTCTTCTTTTTCACGTCAGACATTTGCTTGTTTAGGAATCCAGTGAAGAATTTCCCTTTTCTTTCTTTAATCATACGTACAATGATCTTCTTTTGTTCCAAAGTTATCATTTATGGAAAAAAGTTAATAATCATCAAGGAATCTAGTGCAAATACCACGGAATAAGGTTGATGATCCTATTCATGGGGATTCCGTAATCATACCATTACAAAAGGAGAAATTAAAAAAAAATGAGACTTTTTTAAATACGCAGGCGTTGGACTTTGTGGTTGGTGAAGCAAAGAAGTATAAAATCAGACTCATATTGTCATTAAGCAACAACTGGGATGCGTTTGGTGGGAAAGCACAATATGCGAAGTGGGGAAAAGCTGCTGGCGTCAATTTAACTTCCGATGATGATTTCTTCTCTGATCCAACTCTCAGAAGCTATTACAAGTCTCATGTTAAGGCATGTTCTTGTTCTTCTTAAATAAGCTGTCCTTGTTTCTATTCTACTCCTACCCATGGTTTTGTCTTTTCATGTTTTGTGCTGCATAGACGGTGCTCAATAGAGTCAATACGATCACAAACGTAACTTACAAGGATGATCCTACGATTTTCGCTTGGGAACTAATGAACGAACCTCGATGCACCTCAGACCCCTCTGGTGATAAACTGCAGGTTCGTTTTTCTTCAACAAACAATGACTTGAAAGATGTTCATTTGTACATAGTTTAAGTGTTTTTTCAGGCTTGGATAGAAGAAATGGCTGTGTACATAAAGAGCATTGATCCTAAGCACTTGGTGGAGATAGGTTTGGAGGGATTTTATGGTCCTTCAACGCCTAATAGAGTCCAGTTCAATCCAAACACATATGCTCAGCAAGTTGGAACTGATTTCATTAGGAATCACCAGGTTCTTGGTGTTGATTTTGCTTCTGTTCACATTTATGCAGACTCCTGGTAATTGCAGTAAACTCTTGGCCTTCTTTCTTATTTTTAATACCAATTTTTATATTCTGTCATTTTGTGGTACTACGGTTGTACCATGCATGAGCAGAGAAACTTAAATGTTTTTCTCTCTCGTCCCAGTATCTCTTTCTTTATCCTCCCATTATGTTACTGTTACAGTAACAGAATTTTTCTCTGTTAAAAATTATGCTACGTTACTGTTGACAGTAACATAATGAAATAAGAGAAAAAGATAGAATGAAGAAGAGATATAAACTTTACTACCGTTAATAGTAATGTAGAAATTTTCCCATGAACACAACAAGTCTAATGAAACTATATAATTTCACTTATGAAGGATATCCCCAGTCATTTCTGATGCTCACCTCCAATTCACAAAATCATGGATGGAGGCACACATAGAGGATGCAGAAAAATATCTTGCAATGCCTGTGGTGTTTGCTGAATTTGGAGTGTCATCAAGAGACCAGGGCTATAATTCTTCATTCAGGGATGCACTTGTGAATATAGTGTACAAGACCCTCTTAAACTCTACCAAGAAAGGAGGGAGTGGAGGTGGGAGCCTTTTGTGGCAGCTATTCCCTGAAGGAACTGATTACATGAATGATGGTTATGCACTTGTTCTCTCCAAGTCTGCTTCAACCTCCAACATTATATCTCTTCAGTCCACAAGGCTAGCCATTTTCAATTCTTTATGCTCTTGGAGATGTCGTTGGGGTTGCCGGAAGAGAAATTCATTCGATGCATTCATCTGGCACGATGATATTTAAAAGTCATATATGAAAATCACAATGTAAGAGGTTGAATATTGTTATAAATAATGATGATGTTTTTCAGTTTCCATCTTCATATCTGCAAATTGTTATCTTGAATCTTGAAAACAAAAAATAATTATTTTTCAGCTAACAAAGAAAATAATTCTAATGTAAAAATAAAACGGAAAAAATGAATATTAATTGAACAAGTAATTTTTTTATAAGTTTGTTGGTGAGAGAGAATCATACAGCAAGATATCTCAGCTATGCTGACAACTCTTTAGCATACTCATCATTTACTCCAACCCAACATATTATTATATGAAATAAATAAAGAGTTCAACAATTGATGAATATACTAAAGGATTATTTGGAATTATATATACTTTTTATTTTGAGTTAAGCAATATATACCTCTTTTTGAGAAATCAAAATTCTATACCTTAGGACCACACAATTCAATTAAAGATTAATAATTTCACTAAATTTTTTTTTTCATTTCCAATGTACAATCAAATCATCTCTTTTTTTTATGACTACTTGAACATTTCATAGAAAGAATAAATGCTTTGATTGATTTGATCGTGCATTGAGAATCGAAGAGAATTTGATGAAAATATTAATATTTAATTGAATATGTGAGCTCCAGGGTATAAAATTCTGATTTTTCAAAAACATGTATATATTTCTTAACCCAAAATAGAAGGGGTATATAATTTCAAATAACTCTAAACTAAAAACATACCGAATTCAGTGTGTATGAATAAACAACTAAAACAAGAGCATCTGTTTTTCAAGAGATTTAACAGAATCAACTTGGATTGAGAAGACTTTTGCATCCAAAAGCCAGTCAATGGGTGGTCGTGCTTCCATTTTTAAGAAAAGAGGCAGGAGGCCTGACATAGGTGAAGCCCATGAAAGGATTGCCATCACCACCACCAGCCTTAGGACTGGAAGCTGGAGAATCAACAAGTGGCATGTCAGTCCAGTGCTTCTCAAAGTTTGCAACGCAATGCTTCCCCGCAACTTCAGGTCTAAAACTTGGTTGTATTTCTCGGCTTTCCAATTTCTTCCAATTGATCACCTTGAACCACTTGTGGTGCTTTATTTCGTCACTCCCCATACTCCCACTTCCTAAGCGCTTGCTTGCTTCCTTCTGTAGCAGCTGAATGTGGACACACCAAAATCTCACCTCACATGTGAAAATTTTACATTACAGCAGCAAAGTGTAACGCTAAAAACAAGCATGCTAAATTTTAATATAACAAAGCTCTGAGTACTTACCCCTTTCAAAAGAGAATGTGCTTCACTTGACAAAAATGCTGGCAGCTTAATCTTATCTTTTACAATCTTTTGTTGCACTTTCTCCCTGTTCCCAGTAAAAGGAGGCTGAATAGAGAAATAAACCATCGGAGAAATTATTTTGTATCCTGGACTGTTCTTAATATCACAACTTATATCAGTTCCTCAAAACCTTTCCCCTCCCAACCCATCCATCCCCAAGACTAATCCAAAATTTGTATTCTAACTAACTCCTAAGACATAAAAATGACCAAATAATAAAAACAAAATTGTATCATTGATAGACAACAAAATGTTAAATTAAAACCAACCTTCCCCGTAAGCATCTCAAATAAGAGTATTCCCACACTCCACCAATCCGCAGCTTTGTTGTGGCCCTTCCCAAGAACTATTTCAGGAGACATGTATTCCACTGTACCACACATAGAATTTGATCTTGTATTCTCTTCAAATTGCTTTGCCAGGCCAAAATCAGTCAGCATTACCTGATTATAAAGGAGAAAAAGTCAGTAAAGAGTATGTTGTCTGTGATGTGAGTTGAGTACTTAGCACTAAAAAGTAGGAAGAAAAACTAAGAAACCATACATGGCCATCTTAGCACTAAAAAATAGGAAGAAAAACTAAGAAGGCATACATGGCCATCTTCGCCCAGTAGGATATTCTCAGGTTTAAGATCTCTGTGCATTATGCTATTTGCATGGAGGTGTGCAACTGCTGAAACAATCTCAGCAGCATAAATACGAGCAAGATCTTCTCTGCGACAAATACGCATATAATCATGTGTTAAATTAAGGTTCCTTTAGCATAAAGAAAACTACTAAAAAATAGTAAAGTACCTGAAAAGGCCATGTTGGTAGAGCTGAAAGAAAAGGTGACCCCCATTCACAAAATCCAGAATAAGATATAGCCTGTATTTGGTCTGCATTATAAAATTACTCAATATCGTAAGAAAAAATACAATATAGAGCTTAATGAATACAGAAATATAAAACTTCACAGCTACAACGAAGTAGAGAAATTTGAAAATTACTTGAAATGAGTATCTGAGTTGGACAATGAAAGGGTGTTCAATTTTAGTCAATATATCCCTCTCGGCTTTCATGTATTCAGCATGATTCCTTTCCATAATTTTGTCCTTTCGCATGACCTTCATGGCATATATCTCTGATGTACCTCTTTTCCTCACTTGATAAACCTTTGCAAATGCACCCTGCCCAACAACCTTTAGAACCTCAAAATCATCGATACCCACACTCTGCACCTCTGTGGAATTCATGCAAACATCTTTAATAATTTCCTCAGTTAAGTCCTCATCGCTGGAAAGTTCTGCAGTTGCTACTCCCTTGGCACTTTCAATCAGTTCCCCAGAATCCTCAGTCTCGTGTATAGTGAGCTTCCTGGAGTTCAGTGACTGACTAACACACGGAGAAGGACCAACTAAAGAATGTGACCGCTTGTAAATGACTACCGGATCGTCATTAACAAGCTCACTTGTATTTTCTAGACAGGGAATAGCTAATTCATGGATATTCATTTCATGTACATCTTGAGCTGGTACAGGGCCAAATACATCAGAGAAATCTAGCTCAACATGATCCAAAGCTACAGCGTCCACAGGAATCACCGGTAGAAGAAACTGATTTGGAATTGGCTTGGAATTTGGGAGATTGGTCAAGCCAATAAACTGAGAGGATACCATCTTACAAAGTAAGAAGTAAGAACCAAACAGGAAACAGGGATCCAAACTGCAAATGATTACAAATCCCTGCTATGTATTGATTTTCCTAAATAACTCCAACGTGTACTGCAGAGGGACTCCTATCAATTGCCTTAATTAAGAGGAAGTTCACGTATGTAAAAGGAGTTCCCAAAAACTTTGGCAGTAAGCAAAACAAGATCCAGAAGAAGACGTTCTTGTTTCCCGATTTACAGGAAACCACCGGTGATCCGATAGTTGTTGAATTCATGAATATCAAAGCCACCAAATCTGCAACTCATGGTAAAAAGCAGAGAAAAAGTTAGTGATTCAAAGCCGTTTTGTATCATTCTTAAGTTTATTGGGTACAGTAGATTCAAGCTGCAAGTTTCATGGGTCCAATGGATTCACTGGATAACTGCATATTATAGTCAAAGCAAAAACTAAATGTCTTCGGACGATGTTGCTCATCCCGACAATAATCGAAGTTAGAGTTGAGAAAAATACTAAACTCGCAATAAGACGAAATGGGAAACTCAAACACAAAAAGATAGAAATCAAAAATCCACTTTTCAACCCTTAACTATTTCAACATCACCAGATTATCACACGCAACCAAATTATGTGCCAGTAATTGAGAATTGGATGCACCGATAAAAAAAATTGAAAATTGGATGCAAATATATACTCCCAAAATTTTTTTAAAAAAACGCCAAATAGAAAAGAATGCAAAAGCTCATTCAAGCACTAAGTATTAAAAACCAAAAAGACCCAGAAACTATGAGCCAAACAATCCTAAAGTTTAAACTAATATCAGATCTGATAGAACAAAGTACAAAAAATAGAATATTGTGAATTGCTTAGCTTGTGATTGCGTCTGTAAATTTATAAATCACTTTCTGATTTCCAGAGTTTTCAGGAGAACCAAATGGAAATACAGATACACAAAACAATTATTGATTAATACTAATGTTAATAGAATAGTGAGGAAGAGAAGCAATGAAGGGACGAAGAGAATAGTACCTGAAAAGAATTGCAGAGAGAGATAGAGAGAGGGGGAAGCCAAATTAGAAGAGAAATTTGGAGCGGTTTGGTATGAGCGCCAATTTAGCTGTGCGGGCTTTGCTTTTGTGCATCTCTCTAAAGGAGTCCCATTTCCTATAAAACTAATGGTCCGCTTTTGACGTGGCACATTTTCACTGGTTAGGGTATCTTACTTCGACTCCTTTTTCTTGACCGTTTTAGAGCCGTAATCGGGGAATATGCTCTTGAGAGTTATTTTGGACTTCACATGGAATCCAGCGAGTGCACGCAACGCAACTGCCTTTTTTGTATTAATCAAAACGTGAGATTATTTCTTCCTTATCGACTTAATCAATAATAAAATTTGACAAAAAAGAACATAATCAAGAGTAAAATTCTCATTTATCTCACGATTTTGTATTACTAGAGATTAATTAGTTATTAAAACTGTTGTTTTCGACCAATAATGACTCAAATCTAAAACCACTAGACTGATTAAAATGAGAAACAAAAATAACGACATAGCTACGCCACGATATTTTTTACTAGTTTTGAAAATTAAAACATCATAAAATCAATGATTTTTATTTAAATGTTTAGAATGAATAAATAGTATATGACTGAATTGAAAACGTTTCTAGTTTAAGATTTGAGATGTAACTAATTGATGGTCTCATGATAAAATGAGGACAAATGTTACAAAAGCATATCATATAATGTTTTTCGGCTGCTTGCATATGGTAAGTTGTTTTAATGTAAATTGTGTCACTAAGTTTTGGATGATGAGTGTGCTAAGAAATGTCACTCTAGTTAGATTAATTGTCCTGATGCATTTACTTTCTTATGTAAATAAAAGTTTCTCATTAATTATTAGTTTTTAAGTATATATATTTAATTTAAATTTTTTTATTTTGTCCGATGGGTAACTCATGCTCTCAATGTTGAAAACTTCTTCTATGCCCCATTTATCTTGTAAGGACTAGTCAATTGAAATTAATATTTATTATGTTAATAAGGAAACCAAGTTTTATTAGGTAAACATGTATGAGTGTATGTATCATCTACTTGCATTAGTAAATGGTTGCATTGAAACAGTATAATTAGAGATTGGATAAAATCATTCGTAAAAATGATTCACATCTCATATAACTCTGAACATACTAGAAAAATGGAACGCGAATTGCATCTGTTTTGCATATTATAGATGTGATCTAATAAAATATTTGCTTGCATATGTATCGCTATTCATTTATGTTATATACTGATGATATGTATATTAAGTAGATGAAGAAAAGATTTACTTGCATATGTATGTCCATTCATCATGATGAAGTATACAACCATATAATTTTGTTTATAGAGGGTCATAGTACGTCCTCCTTTCTACGAGCCATTGATAGCTCATAGCAGGTTGTAATCAATATAAAGAATAGGATGTAACATTATTCAACGTTATGAGCATTTAATGTTATATATTTTTAAATTGTTTTCACCATTATTAAAATTTACAAGACATCATTACTTTTTAATCGCTTTTGGTATTATTAATAAGATATAGTATCTTGAAAGTGAAAATTTATCATGATCATGAGTTTGCATGGTATTTTTCGTTTTGATTTTCTAATACATATTAATAAAAAAACTTATAATTAAATAAAAAATATTATTGAATTTTATATTAACATCTTACAAATATTATTTTTTTAATTATTTTAAATATTATGACTTATGAGATATAGTAAAAGGTTTAATGTTGAACGTGATGGTGTGTTAGTGCGTGTATTTGTGCGCGTGTGCGTTGTGTATGTGTTGAAAGTGTGTGTTTGTGTTTGTGTGCATATGCGTGTGCACCGTTCTTGACTGAATAGTCAATTACTTCGGTAAACTTTTACATTCATATTAACAGTTTTTGTAGGATATTAATCATAAGTTCACAAGTGTTTTTTATAGTTGTAATGATAAAGGGATTAATATATATCCAATTTGGTGATTCTACAAGTTGATATAATATTATTAGACAAAGATATCAAAAAAATAAAAGGTAAAAATAAGGAAGATGAATTGTGTTGATTGTTATCATTTCCTCTTCTCTCTATCAACTCTTCATCAACATGATTTTATTTTTCTTGATTTTATAATAGTTTAATTATTAAATATGTTATTATATATCAGAACTATTCTACAATATATAAAGATGTGTGGATGAAGAAATTTATTTGTAGATAACATTATCATCACCTTAGACTTAGATCATTAGAGTTTTAGATTGTCCTCAAACTTAATATTAAATTCCATCACAGTAATTAAGTTTTAATTAAAAAATCAATTTATATTTCTTATATTATTTTAAGTTAAATTTAATGACTTTTTAATTTAGATTTAATAACAAGAAATTGTAATAATCGAAACAATATAATTGACGGTTAATATAAAATAACATACATTACTTTAAACATTAGATGGATCTGAGGAGTGAAGTAGAGTTATATGTATCTTTGGTATTTGTTCACTACTTACCATAGCTCCTTGAATTGTAAAGAAAGGTTGGGGTAATGTCTAACTGTCAGTTATTTTCTCGACAACATATATATATATATATATAGATTAAAATTTTCTGAAACAATATATATAGAGAGATTAATTTTCCCTCAAATATTATTATTCTTTCTTAATTTTATTGGTTCAAGAGGCTATTATTATCACTCTTATTATTGATATTATGTTCAATACATTTCTTAAATCTTGTTAGCTAGATATTTTTCCTTTCCCTAAGGGCAGGTGTTATCCAGCTGTGTGGATAACATTTGAAACATGTTTTAAATGTTACTGTAATTTGTAAATGAAATATATCATGGTATTTGCTTCTAAAGTTCTGTTGATAAACATATATATATATAGATATACAAAGCTAAGAAACTATCATAGGAAACTACATAATTAGGATCCAGATAGTTAAACTAATTACTATACAATTATGATTCTTTAAATAAGATAATTATTAACCAGTATTATTCTGTAACATTTTATAACAGTGAGACATGAAGTTTAATTAATGAATGAGAGCTACTGTAACTTTAAATTTGATTGTCTAAAACTTTTCAAACTCTATTACTTTGAGTGTCAGATAGTTGCTTGAAACACTATTATTTTGAGTGTCTAATGGTTGCCTCAAACTCCATCA
>QANY01012890.1:0-16093 GCA_003255025.1 Datisca glomerata
AAAAAAAAAAAATGCCCAAAAGATCCAAGTTTAGCCAAGTTCATCTAGTTTGAGCCTAAACTCGTCCCATTTGGTCTTTTGACTCTGTATGGCGTTAGAAGCACCTACAATGACCTAACACTCCAAATTTTTTTCCCAATTGGGTTTTTAACCCAAATGGTTTTTGGGTGTCAAAAGTCTGTTCGAGTACATGCCATGCCCAAAATATCCATGTTTAGCCAATTTCATCTAGCTTGGGACAAAACACGTGTCATTTAGTCCTTTTGACACTGTATGGCATTAGAAGAAGCTAAAATGGCCACCGCACTCTAAATTCTTATCTCAAATCTCTTTTGGTGTCAAAAGTCCGTTCAAGTACATCCCATGCCCAAAATATCCAAGTTTATTCTAGTTCGTCATGTTGGGCCTAAACACGTCCCATTTGGTAATTTTGTCTCTGTATGGGGTTTGAAGCATCTAAAACTGCCACCACACTCCAAATTCTTAACCCAAACATGTTTTGAGTGTGAAAAGTCATTCCGAGTACATGCCATCCCCAAAAGATCCATGTTTAGGCAAGTTCATGTAGTTTGGGCCTAAACACGCCCATTTTGTCCTTTTGACTCCGTATGGCGGTAGAAGCACCTAAAATGACCATCGTACTCCAAATTCCTATTCCCAGCATGTTTTGGGTGTCAGAAGTCAGTTTGAGTACATGACATTCCCAAATGATCCAAGTTTCAGCCTAAACAAATCCCATTTGGTCCTTTTGACTCCATATGGAGTTAGAAGCACCTAAAAAGACCACGACACTCCAAATTCTTATCCCAAACATATTTTGAGAGTCAGAAGTCAGTTGGAGTACTTGTCATGCCTAAAAGATCCAAGTTTAGCCAAATTCATCAAGTTTGGGCCTAAACATGTACCATTTGGTCATTTTCACACCGTATGGCGTTAAAAGCTCCTAAAAAGACCATGGCACTCCAAATTATTATCCCTAACGTGTTTTGGGTGTCAAAAGTCAGTTCGAGTCTCTGCCATGCCCAAAAGATCCATGTTTATCCAAGGTCATCAGTTTGGGCCTAAACACGTCCCATTTGGTACTTTTGACTCTTTATCACATTTGAAGCACCTAAAAGGACCACCACACTCCAAAATCTTATCCCAACCATGTTTTGGGTTTCAAAAGTCAGTTCGAGTTAACGTCATGCTCAAAAGACCCAAGTTTAGAGAGTTCATCTAGTTTGGGCCTAAACACGTCCCATTTGATAGTTTTGCTTCGTATGGCGTTAAAAGCACCTAAAATGACCACAAACACTCCAAAAGTTTATCCCAAATTTGTTTAAAGGGTGAAAAGTCAGTTTGAGTACATTTTTTTTTCGGTAAATTAAAAAATTGTATAAACAGAAGAAGAACCATACAAATATACAAGGGACATACCCCAGGAAAAAGAAACAAAAAAAGGAACCAGCCAACACATAAGCTGGAGGCACCCAAACACTAACAGAAGATTACAAGTGATAACAGCCTAAAGAAATAGAAGAACCAAGCTTAATTGTCAAAAATAGAGGCATTCAATCCCCAGGCAAGCTGAATGGTTTTGTTATCTTCAGTCACAGAAAATCCTTTAAGACTCAAAAATCTACCTTTAATGGCATTTCTAATGCAAGCCAAGACCACTTTCTTGTCCCTCATTTTGCCCTCAAAGACTCGATTATTCCTCTCTCTCCAGATATGATAGACAAACGAGCTGAACATAAGCTTCAACATAAGGCTCAAGAAGTAACCTTTCTTAACTTTCACAAGGAGCCAGGAGATAAGTTGATTCCAGTTCCTAGGAGAAGACACCAAGCCACACAAACCAACCAAATTCTGCCAAATAAAGCTAGAATAAGGGCAAGAAACAAACAGGTGTTCAGAAGATTCTGAAGGATGCAAGCAAAGTACACAACTACTAACATTGGAAAACCCAGGAGAGGAGGTCCAAGCAGCCAATCTATCCGCAGTTGCAAGCCTATTAAGAACAGCAAGCCAAGTAATAAAGCTATATCTGGGAATATGCTTCTTAAACCAAATAAGAGGAGCCCATCTCACTTTTTCACCAGCTGGAGCCAGTTTCCTATAAGTGTGCCCCACAGAGAAAAGACCAGAGGGAGAAAGAGTCCAAATCCAAGAGTCCAAAGAGGACTCTTTAGGAGGGGGAAGATGGATCTCTCTAATAGTGATAAGCTCATGGGAGCTAGAAATAGGCCAGTTCCAAGCTGCATTCTGGATCACTGAGCTGACCTTGGTAGTCCAATCCCAACCTGTACCAAAATAAATCCTAGGACCAAACCTTTGAGAAAGAGCCCCCAAAGGGTGCCAAGGGTCCAATAGAAGAGAGATCTGCTCCCCATTTCCCACAAGAGCTTTGCAATACCCAGCAAACTTGTCTCTGATTTTCAGAATTTTCCTCCAACTCCAAGAAGGATTAGTGGCAAGCTTAACCAAGAAGATAGAGCTCTTCTTGATCAAGAAAAACTTGCACCAATCCTTCCAAAGGGAAGCTTTATCCAAAGAGACCAGGAACCAGAAATGCTTAGCCACAGCCACTTCATTAGCTAGAGAGAGATCTCTAAGGCCCAAACCTCCTTGGGACTTATCAAGGCACAAGTCACTCCAAGCCACTTTAGCACCAGAATGCTTTACAGCTGAAGCGTTCCACAAGTAATTCCTAATAACCACCTTAATCATATTTAAGATTTTCTTGGGAAGAATAAATAAGCCAGCCCAGTATTGAAAGATAGCATAGAGCACGGATTTAACCAACTGTAATCTTCCAGCATAAGAAAGGTAGTTAGACTCCCAAGACTTCACCCTAGCTGTGATATGGTCTACTAGGGTGATACAATCTGTTTTTCTAAGCTTTGAGGAAATCAAAGGAACCCCCAAGTATCTCATAGGTAGCTCCCCAATGCTGAAATTGCACAAGTCCAGAATTGCTTGAGAAGTGGAAGGATGGACCCCAGACATGAAAATCTGACTTTTTTGTAGATTAGGTTGAAGACCAGACATGGCCTCAAACAAGTTTAAGCTCTCCATAATAAGATGAACAGAAGTAATATCACCCTTACAGAAGATAAAGAGATCATCAGCAAAGCACAAGCACAAGATAAAGAGATCCTCCCAAACTACTTTGGCCCCAGTTTGTTTTCGCCTCATTAACATTCCAAAGATAGGTCCTAAGGGCTTCTTGGACCGATTTAATGACCTTCTTGGGGATAATAAACAACCCACACCAGAATTGAAGCAGAGCTGCCAACACTGACTTGATCAATTGAAGCCTCCCAGCAAAAGATAAATATTTTGTTGCCCAAGATCTGATCTTGGCCACAATATTCTCAACCAAGGAGTCACAGTCAGTCTTACCCAACTTAGAAGTAATGAGGGGGACTCCCAGGTATCTCATAGGCAAAGAACCCACGGTTAAAGGCATAATCTCTAAAATATGTTGTTGGACAGTATCAGATACCCCTGAGAAGAAGATCTGGCTCTTAAGAAGATTAGGCTGAAGCCCAGATAAAGCTTCAAAGAGAAGGAGACCCTCCTTAATAATTTGGACTGGTTTCACATTTCCTTTGCAAAAAATTAAGATATCATCCGCAAAGCAAAGATTAACTATATTGAGCTCTTTGCACCTCCAATGGAACTCAAAGTTAGGGTCTTGGGCGGCAAAATGAAGGATACCAGAAAGAACCTCCATTACTAAACAAATAAATAAGGAGAAATAGGGTCTCCTTGTCTGATCCCGTTGGCCCCTTTAAAGAACCCTTTCAGCTCACCATTGATATTGATAGAGAAAGAGGGGGTAGAAATACACTCCATAACACACTTAGTGAAATTTTCTGGGAACCCCAAGCAATCAAGGATCCTGCCAATAAGATGACAATTCACAGAATCATAGGCCTTCAAATCAATTTTTAGGGCACACCTTGGGCTATTAACCTTTCTATGGTAGTTTCTAACAAGATCTTGGGATAAGAAAATGTTATCAGCAATTTTTCTCCCCGGAACAAATGCATTTTGGTTCGGGCTGATTAGATCTGGGAGAACCAGCTTCAACTTATTTGCCAAAAGCTTAGTAATAAATTTATAGATAACATTACAACAAGAAATAGGCCTAAAATCACTAACCCTAGAGGGGTCAGGGACCTTAGGGATAAGAGAAACAGTAGTAGTGTTGACCAACTTTAAAAAAGATTAGGAGCCAAAGAACTCCAAAACAGCCTCAATAACCTCCTCTCCAAAGATATACCATGGTCTTTTAATGAAGCCAGCTGAAAAACCATCTGGACCTGGTGCTTTAAAGCTATTAAAGATAAAAATCATCTGCTTTATCTCCTCTCTGGTGATAGGCTGGTTGAGGAGCTCAATCTGATGCAAACTAAGCTTTTTAGGCAATATGGGGTCAAGAATACCCCAATCTAGCAAGGAGTGCCCAAGAGGTCAGTGAAAGCCTGGACAATATGCTTGCTAATCTCAGAAGGGTCAGTCAACATGACATCATTCTGATCTTCAAGCTGAATAATTTTAACACTAGACCTATTTTTCCTCAATTTTTGGAAAAAATAGGTGGTGTTTTGATCCCCCAAACTCAGCCATTGCACTCTAGATTTTTGCCTCAAGAAGCTCTCCTCGGCGTTTCTAAGCTTTTTTTCCGGTAAGTTAAGATTTCATTAACCGAAGCATAATTTACAAATATTCAAGGGGCATACCCCAGGCATATTTAAGAGAGTGGCTGAGCAAGACAGGGAAGAGATAGACCATTGGCTATATCAGCACAACCATCCAACCCCTAACTTTAACTTAACTTAGCCTACAAAAAATAAACTCTAGAAAGTTTCCCACACCACACAAGGTAGGAGAAACAGAAAAAACATAATTCTAATATAGAACTTAACAAACATAAAACTCCTGAGTTAACAAACAACCAAGTAATTGCTAAAACCAATTTCAGTGAACAAAAGCATCCCATTAATCACGTAATGGGGAGGGGAAAGGTACCCCCCCCCCCCCCCCTTAAGAAGAGCCTGAGATCTATCGAAGCTCGATCTTGAAGGAGGAACCTCTTTCCCAGCGCTGCCTTGTGTTCAAGAAAATTGCTATGAGAGAGGGGAAGAGTGATCCATCTCTAAACTTGCTCTTTCACTTGGACGAAGAAGGAGCTGCTGAGTTGGCACTTGCAAGGAGCTGCTGAGCTGGCACCTTGGCTTGCTGCTGAACTGACACCTTGATTAGATGCTCTTTCAATCAGATTAGGATAAATATATAAGCTAACTTTTCCTCAGTTTGGAGAGAAGCATTAGAAGGGTCAGAGAGCAAGAGCACCTTGGATAGCACTCAATTTACTCCTTGCTAGCTGAGCCCTAGCTGAAATATCATTGCAAGAGGCCTGATTAAATCTCCTGAGAGCTTTCTTAACTGATTTGAGCTTAGAAGTCAGCTTAAGCATGGGTGAACCCCTCACCTCAACTCCCCATGCTCTTTCGACCACCGGCCAAAAACCCTCTCTATCAATCCAAAAATCAAAGAATCTGAAGCAAGTCTTAGGTCTGGCATTGCTTCCACCCCCCTTAATAACGATGGGGCTAGATCAGAAGCACCCGAAGAATGAAAAGTGCAAGTACAAGAAGGGAAAAAATCTAACCACAAAGAGTTGATTAAAGCTCTATCCAATTTTTTCATTATATAGGTACCATCATCATGGTGATTACTCCAAGTGAATTGGCAGCCACTATAAGGGTAGTCCTCCACTTCGATTCTGAATAAGCACTCTCCAAACTCCCTCATTCCAGTGTCCCATTCAAACCTGCCTCCTACCTTCTCATTAGGGTGTAAATATTCATTAAAGTCACCTGTGATAATCCAAGGGGATTGAGCACACTTTCCATGGAGCTGAACAAGGCTCTTCCAAAGCTCAATTCTCTCAGAACTAGAGTTTGAAGCATACACGAAAGAAGCAAAGAAAACCATTTCTGAGAGTCTCAAAGTGATTTTACACAAAATAGTCTGATTGGAGCTAAAGATAGACTCCACCACAAGCATTTCTGGATCCCAAGCAACCCAAATCCTCCCTCTGTGAGAAAAATCATAATTAGCTAGAATCTGCCAATTAGGGAACAGACTTTGAGCAATTGAAGAAAACTTAGGGATTTTCACCTTAGTTTCCACCAAAGAGCACAAATTCAGTTGAAAGTCTCTACACAACTTCCTGACCTCCGCTTGCTTGAGAGTACTATTGAAGCCTCTCACATTCCAAGTGGCAAGATTAATCATAGATGGATTGGGCAGTGGGTTACCCCACCTTTGATAACCAATTTCCCCTTCACCTTACTAGGGTGAGGTACATTTCCCTTTCTTCTTCAGCTTCTTCTTGGAGCTCTTAGAATCTTGGCCCACAGAATTAGGAGCCACACGGGTGAGGGACTCATTTTCTTCATTAGTACCCATTTTCATCTCCTCACCACCATGGGGAGCCTCTTCTTTGGGTGGGAGCATGGCTATCTAAAGAACTACGCTCCAAATCATTGAAACTAGGCACAATAGCTAAGCTTTTATCTGCTAATGGAGACTTTCTCCCAAATTTCATTTTTGTGACCACTGTCCATCCTTCTCCTGAATCAGATTCAGTGGGAGTGGTAATGGATAAGATGGGGGGGGGGGGTTAATGGTGGCAATGAGAATTATAGGGAGCTTGGGGGTTGATATTTTGGTGGGGCTAGGAGATGGAGATGAGGTCTCTTTGGGGGAGTGGGGATGGGAGGGGGAAGTATCTGGTTGGTTAGGGGCTTGAGGGGGAAGGGAAGGTTTAGGTTTATGGGCTAAGGGAACCGCATTACAATCATGGCCAAAGATGTTACACTTGTGGCATCTTTTAGGTAGAGCTTCATATTAAACTTGAACATTAATAGGGAACCACCCATCCAATCCAAGATCAATATCAAAGTGCTTAACCACCCTAGTTTGGGTAGTGATTTCAACACAAACTCGAGCATACTCATATTTATCTCCTTTGGTTGTCCACGGGTCAGTATAGTGAGGAGTACCAACAACACTAGCAATGTGCCCCAAGGCCTCTGCTGACCTTAGTTCAAGGGGAACATTCCAGACCCTAACCCAAATAGGGATCTTAGAGACCTTCTCCTTGCAAAATTTGACATTAGGCTGCCATTTTTGGAGAATAATGGGCTTACCAAGTAAGAACCAAGGTCCAGCTTCAAGAACAGCATCTCTAGCTTCAATAGAGTCATATTTGAAAAAGAAGACATCCTTGTTGGTTGAGACCTCAACTAAACCTTTTTTGCCCCATAATTGCATGGAAATAGTCTTAACCAAATGCAAAGGAGAGGACTTACCCACAAAGAAGCCCACAAGACAACTTTCCCATTTTGCAAAGCTTTCTTTGGATATGCAACCTGGTAGCATGACTGTAATTCTTTCTTCTTCAAATATTGTGGTTTCATCATAAGCCAAGTGAAGCTTTTGCCCCAGATTTTGCTTAACTTTTTCAGCCCAAGATCCCTTAGGAGTAGGGTTACTAGTTGGGGCAGCTTTACAAAGTTTCTCATAGATACCACTGTTCTCCAAAGGGAGAGGGGGAGGGATCTCTCTACTAATTCCTTGAGTAAAAGGATAAAGTTCAAGATCTTGGACCGCAGCATTATACTCAGGGAAATTACCTTGTTGACCACTAGTCAAAGGCTCACCCATGGTTAGGGTAAGATTGGCTTGATTAGGGGTGGTAATTGGTGGATCAAGCAAAGGCTTAATTTGGAGCTCACTAGGGCAAGCTTCTTTATGTATTTTGGTGACATTAGGACAGCCCTTTGCAGGTGAAGGACGTCCTTTTTCTTGTTGCCCACTAGTCAAAGGCTCAACAAGGTTAGGGAAAGGTTAGCTCTACTAGGGGTAAGAGGTTGGTCAAGTCAAGGTTGAATTTGGGTCTTTAAAGGACAAATAGCTATTCCTATTTTGGTGAAAGTAGGGCACCTTTTTTGCACATGAAGGACAGCTCTTTTCAGGTGTAAGAGCTGCCAGCTGAGGGAAGGACAAGTCCTTTTCCTTAAAACCTGGAAAGCTGTCTTGCTTTTCCTTAAAACCCGGATATGTGTCTGGCACCCTTTGGACCACTGGTTTTGGGGCTACATTGGCTTGAATCACACCTAACTCCGGTGTATTGAAGCTTTCTTCACCATGAACAGCTTGAAGCTTCATACCCTTGCTTTCTGAATGATTAGGGACACAAGGCCACCTTGATTGGACACGTGAAAAACAGGAGGCATATTCTTTATTTTTTTTCTTTAAACACCTTATTCAAAGCTTTGATGGACCCTTTGCTAAGCATGCTGCCAAGCTTAGAGGAGCCATTATCCCTCTTACCTAACCCACCATTAAAGCTGGAACCTACACCTTGGGGAGGAACATTCTTGGCAGAACCAAAAGGAGCTTCTATGGACCCACCCTTTGTCAAGGTAACATTATCCACTAACTTTTCAGCTTCGGGAGAGCTGAAAGTCGAATCTTCGGTCTTGTCTTCACCATAAAGGCTTTCACCTACCAGGAGAACATTCTTTCCACCATTCTCTGAAAAATCCAGAACTGAATCTTCTTCTTTTTCACCCAAAAACTCACCATTGTTGATTTTTGGGGAATCTATACTATAAAGTGCTTCTCCACCCAAAAAATCACCTTCTATAACTTCTGGATTTTCCAGCATGGAACTTCCACCTCCATTAAACTTTAGACCAACTTCCTGAGACATAGAATTCATATTGCCCGAACTTTTCTTACTGATCTTTGAAACTTGCTGAGTCTTGGCTTCAAAGTAAGCATCATTCACCATTTTCGAAACTATGCTCAGCTCCTCCCGGAGGAGGAGGAAAAGAAAACCCTCACCTGGTTTCTAGAGAGAAGGGAGAGCTTCTCTCTCTAGAAAACAGCTTTTTGTGTAGTCTTTCCCAGCTTCCTACTCGAACTGAGTTTTGACACCCAAAACACATTAGGGATAAGAATTTGGAGTGTGGTTGTCGTTTTAGATTCTTCTTATGCCATACAGAGTCAAAAGGACCAAATGAGATGTGTTTAGGCCCAAACTAGATGAGCTTGGCTAATCTTGGATCTTTTGGGCATGGCATTTACTCGAACTGATTTCTGACATGCAAAATATGTTTGGGATAAAAATTTGGAGTGTGGTGGTCATTTTTGGTTCTTCTAACGCCATACGGAGTAAAAAGGACCAAATGGGATTTGTTTCAACTAAATGAATTTGACTAAACTTGGATTTTTTGGGCATGACATGTACTCAAATTTACTTTTGAAAGCAAAAACACATTTGCGTTAAGAATTTTGAGTGTTGCGGTTGTTATAGGTGCTTGTTACTTGAAATGGATCCATCATTTGAGCTTGTACAACCGGATCCTCATCACTTTTGAAACCCAAAACACATTTCAGAGAATAATTTGGAGTGTGGTAGTCATTTTAGCTGCTTCTAACGCCATACAGAATCAAAATAAGCAAGTGGGACGTGTTTAGGTCCAAAAGTAGACGAACTTGGCTAACATTGGATCTTTTGGGCATGGCATGTATTCGAATAGACTTTTGACAATAAAAATACAGTTGGGATACAATTTGGAGTATGGTGGTCATTTTAGGTGCTTCGAATGCCACGCAGAGTCAAAAATACCAAATGGAAAGTGTTTAGGCCCAAACTAGACCAACTTGGCTAAATATGATCTTTTAGGCAAGATATGTACTCGAACTGAATTTGACACCAAAAACACATTTGGGGTATGAATTGGAGTGCCGTGATCATTTTAGCTGCTTCTAACACCATATGGAGTCAAAATGATCAAATGGTACGTGTTTAGGCCCAAACTAGACGAGCTTGGCTCCCCTTGGATCTTTGGGCATGGGATGTACACGAATTAACTTTTGCACCCAAAATCATATTTGGGATAAGAATTTTATGTGTGGTGATCGTTTGAGGTGCTTCTAATGCCATACGTAGTCAAAAGAACCGAATGAGATGTGTTTGGGCATGACATGTACTCAAACTGTCTTTTGACACAGAAAACAAGTTTGGGTTTAGAACTTCGAGTGTGGTGATCATTTTAGGTGCTTCTAATGCCATATGGAGTAAAAAAATATACAATGGGACGTGTTTAGGCCTAAACTAGATGAACTTGGCTAAACTTGGATCTTTTGGACATGACATGTACTCGAACTTATTTCGGACACCCAAAACACTTTTGGAATAAGAATTTCGAGTGTACTGGTCGTTTAGGTGCTTCTAGCACCATACAGAGTCAAAAGGACGAATGGGACGTGTTAAGGCCCATACTAGACGAGCTTGGTGAAACTTGAATCTTTTGGGTATGGCATGTACTAGAACTGACTTTTGACACCTAAAATAAGTTTGGGATAAGAATTTGAAGTGTCATTGTCATTTAGGTGCTTGTCATTCCATACAGAGTCAAAAGGGCCAATAGGGACGTTTTTAGGCCCAAACTAGACAAACTTGGCTAAACTTGGATCTTTTAGGCATGACATGTACTAGAACTAACTTTTGACACACAAAACAAATTTTGGATAATAATTTGGAGTGTCGTTGTCATTTTAGGTGCTTCTAACACCATACTGAGTCAAAATTTCTAAATGAGACGTGTTTAGGCCAAAACTAGATGAACTTGACTAAACTTGTTTCTTTTGGGCATGTTATGTACTCGAACTGAATTTTGACAGCCAAAACCCATTTGGGATAGGAATTTGGAGTTTCGATGTCTTTTTAGGAGCTTTTAATGCCATACGTCATCAAAGGGACCAAATGGACGTGTTTAGGCCCGAACTAGACAAATTTGGCTAAACTTGGACCTTTTGAGCATGGCATGTACTTGAGCTTACGTTTGACACCCAAAACAAATTTGGGATAATAATTTGGAGTGTCGTGGTCATTTTAGGTGCTTCTAACTCCATACGGAGTCAAAAGTTCTTAATTAGACGTGTTTAGGCCCAAACTAGATGAACTTCACTAAAGTTGGATCTTTTGGGCAAGATATGTACTCGAACTGACTTTTGACAACCCAAACCCGTTTAGGATAGGAATTTGGAGTGTCGTTGTCTTTTTAGGAGCTTTTAACGCCATACGTCTTCAAAAGGACCAAACGGCACGTGTTTAGACCCAAACTAGACGAACTTGGCTAAACTTTAATCTTTGGGGTGTGTACTCGAACTGACTTTTGACACTCAAAACACATTTGGAATAAGAAATTTGGAGTGCGATGGTCGTTTTAATTACTTCTAATGCCATACAGAGTGAAAAGGACCAAATGTGACATGTTTAGGCCTAAACTAGATGAACTTGACTAAACTTGGATCTTTTGGGCATGACATGTACTTGAACAAACTTTTGACACCCAAAACACGCTTTGAGAATTTGGAGTGTCGTGGTTGTTTTAGGTGCTTCTAACTCCATATAGAGTCAAAAGGACCAAATGGGACATGTTTAGGCTCAAACTAGATGAACTTGGTTAAACTTTGAAATTTAGGCATGTCTTGTACTCGAACATACTTTTAACACCCAAAATATGTTTAGGATAAGAATTTGGAGTGTTATTGTCATTTTGGGTGCTTCTAATGCCATACGCAGTCAAAAAGATCAACTGGGACGTGTTTAGGCCCACACTAGACGTACTTGGCTAAACTTGGATCTTTTATCATTTTTGGTGCTTGTAACGCCATACGGACTTTTTTTGGTAAACAATTTATATAAACCAAAAGACACTTACACATGTACAAGGGGAAAACCCTTGGGAATACAAAATTAGAGCCTAATCAAAGGCTCGAGATCTACAAGTAAATTAAACTAGTAATTTGTAAAGTATTGAATTTAGACTCGAGGGCTTTATAAGACAGCCAAGGTTTAAAAATGCTTGAGTTAAGACGCCATCTATCCACTAAATGTAGATTATTATCATTAGTGCCAAAACACTTCGAATCCCAAAGCCTTAGTTTGACAAATTGTGAGATAGCTTTAATTAGGACCTTGAAATCTCTGATTTTTCCTTAAAAAATCCTTGCATTTCATTCTCTCCATATATAATAGATGAAGGAATTAAAAGCTAGCTTAACTAAGACTACTCTGAGTGACTTCCCTTTTGCATTTGCTAGCATACAATCTACAAACTGACTCCAATCTCTAACCTGGTAGTGTAGATCACATTTGGTCATAAGTGTGGCATATACTCATTTGTCTCTTGGTAGCCAACACAACACACACAATCAGCACAAAACCCTAGTGTTTTGTCCCAACCCTATATCTAGTGGAAACTTTGTTTCGTAAAGCCAACCAAGAGATAAAGATGCACCTTGGGATGTGTTTAGAGAACCATATCACCTTTTCCCACTTAACAGTTGGTCTTGTAGGGGATAATTCCTTATAAGACTTAGAGAGAAATCTACATTCTGACTTGCACCCCATTTCCAAACATCTTGCCTTTGAGCTTGGGAAGGAGGAATCAGAACATTCTGATCTCAAGAAGCTCAAAGGTGTTTGAAGTTGGGCAATGCCATTGATTGTCTTGAATAACAGCACTCACCATAGAGTCCATAGTCCAAGATGTTCTTGACAATAGTCTTTGCCCAAATCTGGTCCATAGAACAACCTAGAGGATGCCAATTATCTGTAAGAAGCTTCACTGTAGTACCATCTCCAATAGTTATAGAGCAAAAGGGCAGAAACTTGCTCATGAGCTTGAGAAGCTGTCTCTAAACCCAAGATGGGTTAGAAGGAATGGAAACCAAGAAAATTGAACTCTTTCTGATTAGGTATGTTTGACACCAATCTTTCCAAAGGATCTTTTAGAAGGGAGTAGCAAGAGCCATACAGACTTTTGACGCTCAAAATACATTTGGTTTAGAATTTGGAGTGTGGTGGTTGTTTTATGTGCTTGGAACGCCATATAGAGTCAAAAGGACCAAATAGGACGTGTTTAGGCTCAATGATATGGAACCTCCAAGAATAAGCCTAAGAACCCCTTTTTGTATAGGAACCCACTAGGCATTAACGTGAAAATCTTAAATAACCAATTCGGAAACAATCCCTAAGAAAGGCTAGAAAATAGATTTCTTAGATAGATGATCAAGAAATAGAATAAAGAAAACTTGTTTCTGAATTCTAGTTTCAAAACACTCCACAAGAAGGTGATCAATCTACTTGAATGTTTCTTAAAGGATGTATTCTACTAAAAAACACAATGAAAAAAGCAAAAACAACCTTTGGGTTTTAAATAATAAATTCTGGATCCCTAAAACATTCTACCAAGGCATATTTATAGCCTTTACAAAAGTTTTCTGAAACCCTAAAACACAAAAATAGAAAACTAGCCTAATTATATTTTAAATAATAATTAAGAATAGACTATATTAAGCTAAATAAAACTAATGGACTCTAAATAAAAGAAAATTTCATCTAGCCCAAAAGAAAACATAAAAGTGGCCCATTATATACTTAATTAAACTCATTAGTAACTTGGACTTGAATTAAGTTGTATTGAACTCGAGCTACACTTGTCCCAAAGCTTTGGTGTTCTTATAAACCTTCACTATCTGAATTAACTAAGCCTTGCAAATGATGAATTGAGGCTTGTTGAAGCTTCTTAGACCATGACCTTGTTATTGGTCCTTGAGGCATGCAAATTGGACTAGAAACCTCTTGATCTTGCTCCTTGCCTTCTTGATCATGCTCATCTTCAAGATGTTGAATCTTTGGAACTTGGTGTGTAGGTTGATCCTTAACATTTCCCCTTTCCTCAAAAGGATTCTTCCTCGAATCTAAAGCATCACCTACATCAAAAGGACTCAAATCAGCCACATTACATTATACTCACCTGGAAGGTCCACTTTGTATATTCAACATGGGAGTCTCATGAAGATGTTCTAAAGTTTAAAGGAGATGGGAGTTCGATGCTGGAAAACCCAGAAGTCAGAGTAGCTTCTAGCTCTTCCTTGGAGGAATCTCCAAGTTTTGATAAGATTTTAGCTATGGAGAACAAAGAAGTTGGTGAGAAGAAGGTGCGTGTTCGTGCACTAAATGTGGCAGAAGCACTTGCTGCTCGTATTAATGGAGATGACGAGGAGCATGCTACTTGTTTTGGCACCATTAGCTATAACCTTAACTCACCAAATAAGGGAGGAAAGGTCCAAATGGCCATTAATGGCAATGATGAGGCTACTTCTAGCTCTAATGAGGAGCAAATCAAAGGTTTGGATGAGCTCTCAATGTCTTGTGGGCACATTTCTTTGGTCCCTTCTTCTCAGGTACACAATGACTTGTTATTACTGGATTCTAGTGCTTTAAGGGTTCCTTCATCATTTGGTGGAGCCCCATGTTTTGTAAATGAAGCTTTTACAGGTGCTTCTAAGGACAAAGAACATTTTCAGAAGCAAACAAGCTTTCCCTTGTCTGAAAAACTCCGGCAAATCACCAAGGGTTCTCTGGCCAAAGGAGGAGCACGAAGAAGAGAGATGATCAAGGGTGAAATCTTTTGTCCATTGGTCAATGAGGCTGTACTTGAGAGCCAATCAACTCCTGCCACCTCACCAATTCTAGCTAACCCTAGTTGTGCATGGAGTACAAACAATGACATGCATTCTGATCAAAAAGTGAAAGGACAAAAGCAAAAGGAGAAAGGACACCTACTCTTGCATACCTTGGGCAACAACAAAGCTAAAACTTTGCTTGNCCCAAAACCCGGAGCAAGGACAGCCTCTCTTAATTACAGTTGTACCTGAACATAAAGGGGATTTGACCTTGCCTTTGCTCAAGACATCCTTGGAGCATGTTTCAGGTACCTTTGTACTACCACCTAAGCATGGAAAGGACACCTCCACGTCAGCTTCATCTTCTCCAACAGCTCGAAAACCTCATTCATCCATTTTTCCAGAATACAATCAAGTAGTGGATGATCTTGAGTTATATGCTTTTACTCAGGGGTTTAGACGTAATTGTGAGTATTATCCTTCCCCCAAACCTTTGGAACCTTTAAAGAATAAGGAGGTGGCTGCTAAGGATATTTCTGAAACCCTCAAGGGCAACACTATCTACCATAAACTTTGTGAAGCTTCACCGAAAGCTCAACAAAAGGATGGATCTTGGGCTGATAAAGTTAAGAGAAACCAACCTAGTAGGTTTGAGCTTGAGTTTCAGGAGTCTACAATTTATGAAGAACATAGGGTCATTGTAAAGCTCCCTGAGTTTGTTACCAAAGACAGCTTTGCCAAATGGGAGACTTGTTTGGTTGGCTATTTTGTGGGTAAAACAACTCCATTACACCAAAAATGGTTACTTTAGGGGTGCTAAAGGAATTAGACAAGGGGATCCAATCTCTCCTTACATCTTTGTCATCATCATGGAGGTCTTGACAGGGATCTTGAGCTCTGCAGCCAAACACTCAGAGTTCCAGTTCCATTGGAGGTGCAAAGAGCTTAACTTAGTCAATCTGTGCTTTGCTGATGACCTACTCTTATTCTGTAAAGGAGACAAAAACAGCATGCATGTGCTTAAGGAAGCTTTGGCCATTTTCCAAGAGCTATCAAGGCTTCAACCAAACATTTCAAAGAGTCAACTGTTCTTATCAGGGGTGAGCCCAGAGATGTCTTCTATCATTCATGTTGAACTGGGTTTTACATAAGGGTCTCTTCCAGTTAGGTATCTTGGTGTCCCACTCATTACAACCAAGCTTACCAAATCGGATTGTCAAGGTTTGGTTGACAGACTCACTATGAGAATCAGGTCTTGGGAATCAAAGTATTTGTCTTATGCAGGAAGACTCCAACTTATCAAGACTTATGGCTATGGTTCAACTTTTAGAGTGGTCTCTTCATTCTCCCTAAAAAAGTGGTGAAGATTGTCCAATGCTTGGTAAGAAATTTTCTATGGAATGGCCAAGATACTAAAGCTTCAGGGGTCAAGGTAGCTTGGGCAGACCTCTGTTTTGACAAGGTACAAGGTGGGTTGGGCCTTAGGGATTTGGTTCTAGCTAACGAAGTTGCTATAGCCAAACACTTATGGTTCTTGCTA
>QANY01012892.1:0-14270 GCA_003255025.1 Datisca glomerata
CCGTGTCAAAAGTTATGCCCTACAGAAAGTGGACACCCTCGTGCTATGATCTGTCAGTTACAGCAGTTCTAAAGCTGTACTATCTGTGTTTTTTTAACATAAAACTCAGCTTTGACGGGAAAACCCTATCACACTTGTAGGTATCTGAATAAGCTTCAATTTGATATCTTACAGGGCCCGTGGTTGCACCCGTGTCAAAAGTTATGCCATACGGAAAGCGACACGCGCGTACTATGATCCTTCGGTTACAGCAGTTCTAAAGCTGTACTGTCCGTGTTTTTTTACACAAAACTCAACTCTGAGGGGTAAACCTTGTCACACCTGTAGGTCTCTTAATAAGCTTCAATTTGATATCTTACAGGGCCCGTGATTCCACCCGTGTCAAAAGTTATGCCCTACGGAAGTGGACACGCGCGTGCGACGATTCGTCAGTTACAGTAGTTCTAAAGCTATACTGTTCGAGTTTTTTTGACACAAAAATCAGCTATGATGGGTAAACCCTTTCAAATATGTAGGTCTCTCAATAAGCTTCAATTTGATATCTTACAGGGACCGTTGTTCCACCCGTGTCAAAAGTTATGCCCTACGGAAAGTGGACACCCTCGTGCTACGATCTGTCGGTTACAGCAGTTCTAAAGCTGTACTATCCGTGTTTTTTTGAACACAAAACTCAGCTGTGAAAGGTAAACCCTATCACACCTGTAGGTCTCTGAATAAGCTTCAATTTCATATCTTACAGGTCCCGTGGTTCCACCCGTGTCAAAAGTTATGTCCTACGGAAAGCAATACGCGCGTGCTATGATCCGTCAGTTACAGCAGTTCTATAGTTGTACTGTCTATGTTTTTTCTGACAGACAATTCAGCTCTTAAGGGTAAACCCTGTCACACATGTAGGTCTCTGAATAAGCTTCAATTTAATATCTTACAGGTCCCGTGGTTCCACCCGTGTCAAAAGTTATGCCCTACGGAAGTGGACACGCACGTGCTATGATCCGTCAGTTAAAGCAGTTTTAAAGCTGTACTATCCGTGTTTTTTTTAACATAAAACTCTGCTTTGATGGGTAAACCATTTCGCACCTGTAGGTCTCTGAATAAGCTTCAATTTGATATCTTACAGGGCCCGTGGTTCCACCCGTGTCAAAAGTTATGCCCTACGGAAAGTGGACACCCTCGTGTTACGATCTGTCGGTTACAGCAATTCTAAAGCTGTACTATCCGTGTTTTTTTGAACACAAAACTCAGCTGTGAAAGGTAAACCCTATCACACCTGTAGGTCTCTGAATAAGCTTCAATTTCATATCTTACAGGTCCCGTGGTTCCACCCGTGTCAAAAGTTATGCCCTACGGAAAGCAATACGCGCGTGCTATGATCCGTCTGTTACAGCAGTTCTAAAGTTGTACTGTCCATGTTTTTTCTGACAGACAATTCAGTTCTGAAGGGTAAACCCTGTCACACCTGTAGGTCTCTGAATAAGCTTCAATTTAATATGTTACAGGTCCCGTGGTTCCACCCGTGTCAAAAGTTATGCCCTACGGAAGTGGACACGCACGTGCTACGATCCGTCAGTTAAAGCAGTTCTAAAGCTGTACTATCTATGTTTTTTTGAACATAAAACTCTGCTTTGATGGGTAAACCATTTCGCACCTGTAGGTCTCTGAATAATCTTCAATTTGATATCTTACAGGGCCCGTGGTTGCACCCGTGTCAAAAGTTATGCCCTACGGAAGTGGACACGCGACTGCGACGATCCGTCAGTTACAGTAGTTCTAAAGCTGTACTGTTCGAGTTTTTTCAACACAAAAATCAGCTATGATGGGTAAACCCTGTCAAATATGTAGGTCTCTGAATAAGCTTCAATTTCATATCTTACAGGGCCCGTGGTCCACCCGTGTCAAAAGTTATGCCCTACGGAAAGTGGACACCCTCGTGCTACGATCTTTCAGTTACAGCAGTTCTAAAGCTGTACTATCTGTGTTTTTTTTAACATAAAACTCAGCTTTGACGGGAAAAACCTGTCACACTTGTAGGTCTCTGAATAAGCTTCAATTTGATATCTTACAGGGCCCGTGGTTGCACCCGTGTCAAAAGTTATGCCCAACAGAAAGCGACACGCGCGTGCTACGATCCGTCGGTTACAGCGGTTCTAAAGCTGTACTGTCCGTGTTTTTTTTGACACAAAACTCAGCTGTGAAGGGTAAACCCTGTCACACTTGTAGGTCCCTGAATAAGCTACAATTTGATATCTTACAGGGCCCGTGGTTGCACCCGTGTCAAAAGTTATGCCCAATAGAAAGCGACACGCGCGTGCTACGATCCGTCTGTTACAGCAGTTCTAAAGCTGCACTGTCCGTGTTTTTTGGACAGAAAAGTCATCTCAGACGAGTAAACCCTGTCACACTTGTAGGTCTCTGAATAAGCTTCAATTTGATATCTTACAGGGCCAGTGGTTCCACCCGTGTCAAAAGTTATGCCCTACGGAAGTGGACACGCGCGTGCTACGATCCGTCTGTTACAGCAGTTCTAAAGCTGCATTGTCCCAGTTTTTTTGGACAGCAAACTCAACTCTGACGGGTAAACGCTGTCACACCTGTAATTCTATGAATAATCTTCAATTTGATATCTTACAGGGCCCGTGGTTCCACCCGTGTCAAAAGTTATGCACTACGTAAAGCCACACGCGCGTGCTACGATCCGTCGGTTACAGCAGTTCTAAAGTTGTACTGTCCATGTTTTTTTACACAAAACTCAGCTTTGAGGGGTAAACCCTGTCAAATCTATAGGTCTCTGAATAATCTTCAATTTAATATCTTATAGGTCCCGTGATTCCACACGTGTCAAAAGTAATGCCATACAGAAGTGGACACGCGCTTGCTACGATCCGTCTGTTACAGCAGTTCTAAAGCTGCACTGTCCGTGTTTTTTGGATAGAAAACTCAGACTTAATGAGTAACCCTGTCACACCTATAAGTCTCTGAAAAAGCTTCAATTTGATATCTTACAGGGCCCGTGGTTCCACCCGTGTCAAAAGTTATGCCCTACGGAAAGCAATACGCGCATGCTACGATACGTCTGTTACAGCAGCTCTAAAGCTGTACTGTCCAGGTTTTTTGGACACAAAACTCGGCTGTGAAAGGTAAACCCTATCACACCTGTAGGTCTCTAAATAAGCTTCAATTTCATATCTTACAGGTCTCGTGGTTCAACCCGTGTCAAAAGTTATGCCCTACGGAAGTGGACACGCACGTGCTACGATCCGTCAGTTAAAGCAGTTCTAAAGCTGTACTATCCATGTTTTTTTTAACACAAAACTCTACTTTGATGGGTAAACCATGTCGCACCTGTAGGTCTCTAAATAAGTTTCAATTTGATATCTTACAGGGCCCGTGGTTGCACCCGTGTCAAAAGTTATGCCCTACGGAAAGTGACACGCGCGTACTAAGATCCTTCAGTTACAGCAGTTCTAAAGTTGTACTTTCCGTGTTTTTTTACACAAAACTCAACGGTGAGGGGTAAACCCTATCACACCTGTAGGTCTCTGAATAAGCTTCAATTTGATATCTTAGAGGGCCTGTGGTTCCACCCGTGTCAAAAGTTATGCCCTACGGAAGTGGACACGCGCGTGCTACGATCCGTCGGTTACAGTAGTTCTAAAGCTGTACTGTCCGGGTTTTTTGGACACAAAACTCAGTTATGAAGGGTAAACCCTATCCAACCTGTAGGTATCTGAATAAGCTTCAATTTGATATCTTACAGGGCCTGTGGTTCCACCCGTGTCAAAAGTTAGGCCCTACGGAAAGTAGACACCCGCGTGCTATGATCCGTTAGTTACAGCAGTTCTAAAGCTGTACTATCTGTTTTTTTTAGCATAAAACTCAAATTTGATGGGTAAACCCTGTCGCACCTGTAGGTCTCTGAATAAGCTTCAATTTGATATCTTACAGGGCCCGTGGTTGCACCCGTGTCAAAAGTTATGCCCTACGGAAAGCAATACGCGCGTGCTATGATCCGTCTGTTACAGTAGTTCTAAAGTTGTACTGTCCATGTTTTTTTGACAGACAACTCAGCTCTGAAGGGTAAACCCTGTCACACCTGTAGGTCTCTGAATAAGCTTCAATTTAATATCTTACAGGTCCCGTGGTTCCGCCCGTGTCAAAAGTTATGCCCTACTGAAGTGGACACGCACGTGCAACGATCCTTCAGTTAAAGCAGTTATAAAGCTGTACTATCCGTGTTTTTTTGAACATAAAACTTTGCTTTGATGGGTAAACCGTTTCGCACCTGTAGGTCTCCGAATAAACTTCAATTTGATATCTTGCAGGGCACGTGGTTGCACCCGTGTCAATAGTTAAGCCCTACGGAAAGCGACACACGCGTACTATGATCCTTCGGTTACAGCAGTTCTAAAGCTGTACTGTCCGTGTTTTCTTTTTACACAAAACTCAACTCAAAGGGGTAAACCCTGTCACACCTGTAGGTCTCTAAATAAGCTTCAAATTGATATCTTACAGGGCCCGTGATTCCACCTGTGTCAAAAGTTATGTCCTACGGAAGTGGACACGCGCGTGCGACGATCCGTCAGTTACAGTAGTTCTAAAGCTGTACTGTCCGAGTTTTTTCGACACAAAAATCAGCTATGATGGGTAAACCCTCGTGCTACGATCTGTCGGTTACAGTAGTTCTAAAGCTGTACTATCTGTGTTTTTTTAACATAAAACTCAGCTTTGACGGGAAAAACCTATCACACTTGTAGGTCTCTGAATAAGCTTCAATTTGATATCTTACAGGGCCTGTGGTTGCACCCGTCTCAAAAGTTATGCCCAACAGAAAGCGACACGCGCGTGCTACGATCCGTCGGTTACAGCGGTTCTAAAGCTGTACTGTCCGTGTTTTTTTTTACACAAAACTCAGCTGTGAAGGGTAAACACTGTCACACTTGTAGGTCTCTGAATAAGCTACAATTTGATATCTTACAGGGACCGTGATTCCACATGTGTCAAAAGTAATGCCCTACGGAAGTGGACACGCGCGTGCTACGATCCGTCTGTTACAGCAGTTCTAAAACTGCACTGTCCGTGTTTTTTGGACAGAAAAGTCATCTCAGATGAGTAAACCTTATCACACTTGTAGGTCTCTGAATAAGCTTCAATTTGATATCTTACAGGGCCAGTGGTTCCACCCGTGTCAAAAGTTAGGCCCTACGGAAAGTAGACACCCGCGTGCTATGACCCGTTGTTTACAGCAGTTCTAAAGCTGTACTATCCGTGTTTTTTTTGCATAAAACTCAGCTTTGACGGGTAAACCCTGTCGCACCGGTAGGTCTCTGAATAAGCTTCAATTTGATATCTTACAGGGCCCGTGATTCCACCCGTGTCAAAAGTTATGCCCTACGGAAGTGGACACGCGCGTGCTACGATCCGTCGGTTACAGTAGTTCTAAAGTTGTACTGTCCAGGTTTTTTGGACACCAAATTCAGCTATGATGGGTATACCCTATCCAACCTGTAGGTGTCTGAATAAGCTTCAATTTGATATCTTATAAAGCCCGTGGTTCCACCCGTGTCAAAAGTTATGCGCTACGGAAAGTGGAGACCCGCGTGCGACGATCCGTCGGTTACAGCAGTTCTAAAGCTGTACTATCCGTGTTTTTTTGAAAATAAAACTCTGCTTTAAGGGGTAAACCCTGTCGCACCTGTAGGTCTCTGAATAAGCTTCAATTTGATATCTTACAGGGCCCGTGGTTGCACCCGTGTCAAAAGTTATGCACTACGAAAAGCGACCCGCGCGTGCTACGATCCGTCGGTTACAGCAGTTCTAAAGCTGTACTATCAATGTTTTTTTTGACAGACAACTCAGCTTTGACGGGTAAACCCTGTCGCACCTGTAGGTCTCTGAATAATCTTCCATTTGATATCTTACAGGACCCGTGGTTGCACCCGTGTCAAAAGTTATGCCCTACGGAAGTGGACACGCACGTGCTACGATCCGTCAGTTAAAGCAGTTCTAAAGCTGTACTGTCCGTGTTGTTTTTTACACAAAACTAAGCTATGAAGGGTAAACCCTGTCACACATGTAGGTCTCTGAATAAGCTACAATTTGATATCTTACAGGGCCCGTGATTCCACACGTGTCAAAAGTAATGCCCTACCGAAGTGGACACGGGCGTGCTACGATCCGTCTGTTACAGCAGTTCTAAAGTTGCACTTTCACGTTTTTTGGACAGAAAACTCAGCTCAGACCTGTAAGCCCTGTCACACCTGTAGGTCTTTGAATAAGCTTCAATTTGATATCTTACAGGGCCCGTGGTTCCACCCGTGTCAAAAGTTATGCCCCACAGTAGTGGACATGCGCATGCTACGATCCGTCTGTTACAGCAGTTCTAAAGCTGCATTGTCCCAGTTTTTTCGGACAGCAAACTCAGCTCTGACGGGTAAACCCTGTCACACCTGTAGGTCTATGAATAATCTTCAATTTGATATCTTACAGGGCCCGTGGTTCCACCCGGGTCAAAAGTTATGCACTACGAAAAGCGATACGAGCGTGCTACGATCCGTCGGTTACAGCAGTTCTAAAGCTGTACTGTCCGTGTTTTTTTTACAAAAACTCAGTTGTGAGGGGTAAAACCTGTCAAATCTGTAGGTCTCTGAATAAGCTTCAATTTAATATCTTACAGGTCCCGTGGTTCCACCCGTGTCAAAAGTTATGCCCTACAGGAGTGGACACGCGTGTCCTACGATCCGTCTGTTACCGTAGTTCTAAAGCTGCACTGTCCGTGTTTTTTGGACAGAAAACTAAGCTCTGATGACTAAACCCCATCACACCTGTAGGTCTTTGAATAAGCTTCAATTTGATATCTTACAGGGCCCGTGGTTCCACCCGTGTCAAAAGTTATGCCCTACGGAAGTGGACACGCGCGTGCTACGATCCGTCTATTACAGCAGTTCTAAAGCTGCATTGTCCCTGTTTTCTTGGACAGAAAACTCAGCTCTAACGGGTAAACCATGTCACACCTGTAAGTCTATGAATAATCTTTAATTTAATATCCTTCAGGACCCATGGTTCCACCCGTGTCAAAAGTTATGCCCTACAAAAGTGGACACGCACGTGCTACGATGAGTCAGTTACAGCAGTTCTAAAGCTCTACTCTCTGGGTTTTTGGACACAAAACTCAGCTGTGAAGGGTAAACCCTATCATACCTGTAGGTCTCTGAATAAGCTTCAATTTGATATCTTACAGGGCCCGTGATTCCACACGTGTCAAAAGTAATGCCCTACGGAAGTGGACACGCGCGTGCTACGATCCGCCTGTTAAAGCTGTTCTAAAGCTGCACTGTCCTTGTTTTATTGACAGAAAACTCAGCTCTGACAAGTAAACCCAGTCACACCTGTAAGTCTTTGAATATGCTTCAATTTGATATCTTACAGGGCCCGTGGTTTCACCCGTGTCAAAAGTTATGACCTACGGAAGTGGACACGCGCGTTCTACGATCCGTCTGTTACAGCAGTTCTAAAGCTGCATTGTCCCTTTTATTTGGACAGCAAACTCAGTTCTGACGGGTAAACCCTATCACACCTGTAGGTCTATGAATAATCTTCAATTCGATTTCTCACAAAGCCCGTGGTTCCACCCGTGTCAAAAGTTATGCCCTACGGAAAGCGACAACCGCGTGCTACGATCCGTCGGTTACAGCAGTTCTAATGCTGTACTGTCCGTGTTTTTTTTGACACAAAACTCAGCTGTGAGGGGTAAAGCCTGTCACACCTGTAGGTCTCTGAATAACCTTCAATTTGATATCTTACAGGGCCCGTGATTCCACCCGTGTGAAAAGTTATGCCCTACGGAAGTGGACACGCACGTGCTACGATCCCTCGATTACAGTAGTTCTAAAGCTGTACTGTCCGGGTTTTTTGGACACAAAACTCAGCTATGAAGGGTAAACCCTATCCAACCTGTAGGTCTCTAAATAAGCTTCAATTTGATATCTTACAGGGCCCGTGGTTCCATCCGTGTCAAAAGTTAGGCCCTACGGAAAGTAGACACCCGCGTGCTATGATCCGTTGGTTACAGTAGTTCTAAAGCTGTACTATCCAATTTTTTTTAGCATAAAACTCAGATTTGACGGGTAAACCCTGTCGCACCAGTAGGTCTCTGAATAAGCTTCAATTTGATATCATACAGGGCCCGTGTTTGCACCCGTGTCAAAAGTTATGCCCTACGGAAAGCAATACGCGCGTGCTACGATCCGTCTGTTACAGCAGTTCTAAAGCTGTACTGTCCATGTTTTTTTTGACAGAAAACTCAGCTCTGAAGGGTAAACCCTGTCACACCTGTAGGTCTCTGAATAAGCTTCAATTTAATATCTTACAGGTCCCGTGGTTCCACCCGTGTCAAAAGTTATGCCCTACGGAAGTGGACACGCGCGTGCTATGATCCGACTGTTACAGCAGTTCTAAAGCATTACTATCCGTGTTTTTTTAACACAAAACTCTGCTTTGATGGGTAAACCATGTCGCACCTGTAGGTGTCTGAATAAGCTTCAATTTGATATCTTACAGGGCCCGTGGTTGCACCCGTGTTAAAAGTTATGCCCTACAGAAAGCGACACGCGCGTACTATGATCCGTCGGTTACAGCAGTTCCAAAGCTGTACTGTCCGTGTTTTTTTTACACAGAACTTAGCTGTGAGGGGTAAACCGTGTCACACCTGTAGGTCTCTGAATAAGCTTCAATTTGATATCTTACAGGTCATGTGGTTCCACCCGTGTCAAAAGTTATGCCCTACGGAAGTGGACACGCACGTGCTACGATCTGTCGGTTATAGCAGTTCTAAAGCTCTACTCTCTGGGTTTTTTGGAGACAAAACTCAGCTGTGAAGGGTAAAACCTGTCACACATGTAGGTCTCTGAATAAGCTACAATTTGATATCTTACAGGGCCCGTGATTCCACACGTGTCAAAAGTTATGCCGTACTGAAAGCGACACGCGCGTACTACGATTCGTAGGTTACAGCAATTCTAAAGCTGTACTGTCCGTGTTTTTTTACACAAAACTTAGCTGTGAGGGGTAAACCTGTCACACCTACAGGTCTTTGAATAAGCTTCAATTTAAAATCTTACAGGTCCCGTGGTTCCACCCGTGTCAAAAGTTATGCTCTACGGAAGTGGACACGCGCGTGCTACGATCCGTCTGTTACAGCAGTTCTAAAGCTGCACTATCCCTGTTTTTTTTATAGAAACTCAGCTCTGACAGGTAAACCCTATCACACCTGTAGTTCTTTGAATAATCTTACAGGGCTCTCGGTTCTACCGTGTCAAAAGTTATGCCCTACGAAAGTGGACACGCGCGTGCTACGATCCGTCGGTTATAGCAGTTCTAAAGCTGTACTGTCCGGGTTTTTTGGACACAAAACTCAGCTCTGACGAGTAACCCTATCACACCTTTAGGTCTCTGAATAAGCTTCAATTTGATATCTTACAGGGCGCGTGGTTGCACCCGTGTCAAAAGTTCTGCCCTACGGAAAGCGACACGCGCGTGCAACGATCCGTCGGTTATAGCAGTTCTAATGCTGTACTGTCCATGTTTTTTCTGACACAAAATTTAGCTGTGAGGGGTAAACCCTGTCACACCTGTGGGTCTCTGAATAATCTTCAATTTGATATCTTACAGGGCCCGTGATTCCACCCGTGTCAAAAGTTATGCCCTACGGAAGTGGACACGCGCGTGCTACGATCCCTCAGTTACAGTAGTTCTAAAGCTGTACTGTCGATTTTTTTTAACATAAAACTCAGCTTTGACGGGTAAACCCTGTCGCACCTGTAGGTCTCTGATTAAGCTTCAATTTAATATCTTACAGGGCCCGTGGTTGCACCCGTGGCAAAAGTTATGTCCTACGGAAAGCGACAAGCGCGTGCTACGATCCGTCGGTTACAGCAGTTCTAAAGCTGTACTGTCTGTGTTTTTTTTTACACAAAACTTAGCTATGAAGGGTAAACCCTGTCACACCTTAGGTCTCTAAATAAGCTACAATTTGATATCTTACAGGGTCCGTGATTCCACACGGGTCAAAGGTAATGCCCTACGAAAGTGGACACGCGTGTGCAACGATCCGTCTGTTACAGCAATTCTAAAGCTGCACTGTCCGTGTTTTTTGGACCGAAAACTAAGCTCTGAGGAGTAAACCCTATCACACCTGTAGGTCTCTGAATAAGCGACAATTTGATATCTTACAAGGCCTGTGGTTCCACCCGTGTCAAAAGTTATGCCCTACGGAAGTGGACACGCGCGTGCTACGATCCGTCGGTTACAGTAGTTCTAAAGCTGTACTGTCTGGGTTTTTTGGACACAAAACTCAGCTATGACGGGTAAACCCTATCAAACCTGTAGGTGACCGAATAAGCTTCAATTTGATATCTTACAGGGCCCGTGATTCCACCCGTGTGAAAAGTTATGCCCTACGGAAGTGTACACGCACGTGCTACGATCCCTCGGTTACAGTAGTTCTAAAGCTATACTGTCCGGGTTTTTTATACACAAAACTCAGCTATGAAGGGTAAACCCTATCCAACCTGTAGGTCTTTGAATAAGCTTCAATTTGATATCTTACAGGACCCGTGGTTCCACCCGTGTCAAAAGTTAGGCCCTACGGAAAGTAGACACCCGCGTGCTATTATCCGTTGGTTACAGCAGTTCTAAAGCTGTAATATCCATGTTTTTTTAGCATAAAACTCAACTTTGACGGGTAAACCCTGTCGCACCTGTAGGTCTCTGAATAAGCTTCAATTTGATATCTTACAGGGCCCGTGGTTGCACCCGTGTCAAAAGTTATGCCCTACGGAAAGCAATACGCGCGTGCTACGATCCGTTTGTTACAGCAGTTCTAAAGCTGTACTGTCCATGTTTTTTTTGACACAAAACTCAACTGTGAGGGGTAAACCCTGTCACACCTGTAGGTCTTTGAATAACCATCAATTTGATAGCTTACAGGGCCCGTGATTCCACTCGTGTGAAATGTTATGCCCTACGGAAGTGGACACGCGCGTGCTACCATCCCTCGGTTATAGTAGTTTTAAAGCTGTACTGTCCGGGTTTTTTGGACACAAAACTCAGCTATGAAAGGTAAACCCTATCCAACCTGTAGGTCTCTGAATAAGCTTTAATTTGATATCTTACAGGGCCCGTGGTTCAACCCGTGTCAAAAGTTATGCCCAACGGAAAGTGGACACCCTCATGCTACGATCTGTCGGTTACAGCAGTTCTAAAGCTGTACTATCCGTGTTTTTTTTAACACAAAACTCAGCTGTGAAAGTTAAACCCTATCACACCTGTAGGTCTCTGAATAACCTTCAATTTAATATCTTACAGGTCCCGTGGTTCCACCCGTGTCAAAAGTTATGCCCTACGGAAGTGGACACGCACGTGCGACGATCCGTCAGTTAAAGCAATTCTAAAGCTGTACTATCCGTGTTTTTTTGAACATAAAACTCTACTTTGATGGGTAAACCATTTCGCACCTGTAGGTCTCTGAATAAGCTTCAATTTGATATCTTACAGGGCCCGTGGTTGCACCCGTGTCAAAAGTTATGCCCTACGGAAAGCGACACGCGCGTACAATGATCCTTCGGTTACGGCAGTTCTAAAGCTGTACTGTCCGTGTTTTTTTTACACAAAACTCAACTCTGAGGGGTAAACCGTGTCACACCTGTAGGTCTCTTAATAAGCTTCAATTTGATATCTTACAGGGCCCGTGATTCCACCCGTGTCAAAAGTTATGCCCTACGGAAGTGGACACGCGCGTGCGACGATCCGTCAGTTACAGTAGTTCTAAAGCTGTACTGTTCGAGTTTTTTCGACACAAAAATCAGCTATGATGGGTAAACCCTGTCAAAATGTAGGTCTCTGAATAAGCTTCAATTTGATATCTTACAGGGCCCGTGGTTCCACCCGTGTCAAAAGTTATGCCCTACAGAAAGTGGACACACTCGTGCTACGATCTGTCAGTTACAGCAATTCTAAAGCTGTACTATCTATGTTTTTTTTAACATAAAACTCAGCTTTGACGGGAAAACCCTTGTAGGTCTCTGAATAAGCTTCAATTTGATATCTTACAGGGCCCGTGGTTGCACCCGTGTCAAAAGTTATGCCCAACAGAAAGCGACACGCGCGTGCTACGATCCGTCGGTTACAGCGGTTCTAAAGCTGTACTGTCCGTGTTTTTTTTGACACAAAACTCAGCTGTGAAGGGTAAACCCTGTCACACTTGTAGGTCCCTTAATAAGCTACAATTTGATATCTTACAGGGCCCGTGATTCCACATGTGTCAAAAGTAATGCCCTACGGAAGTGGACACGCGCGTGCTACGATCCGTCTGTTACAGCAATTCTAAAGCTGCACTGTCCGTGTTTTTTGGAACGAAAAGACATCTTAGACGAGTAAACCCTGTCACACTTGTAGGTCTCTGAATAAGCTTCAATTTGATATCTTACAGGGCCATTGGTTCCACCCGTGTCAAAAGTTATGCCCTACGGAAGTGGACACGCGCGTGCTACGATCCGTCTGTTACAGCAGTTCTAAAGCTGTATTGTCCCAGTTTTTTTGGACAGCAAACTCAACTCTGACGGGTAAACGCTGTCACACCTGTAATTCTATGAATAATCTTCAATTTGATATCTTACAGGGCCCGTGGTTGCACCCGTGTCAAAAGTTATGCCCTACGGAAAGCGACATGCGCGTACTAAGATCCTTCGGTTACAGCAGTTCTAAAGTTGTACTGTCCGTGTTTTTTTAACACAAAACTCTACTTTGATGGGTAAACCATGTCGCACCTGTAGATCTCTGAATAAGCTTCAATTTGATATCTTACAGGGCCCGTGGTTGCACTTGTGTCAAAAGTTAGGCCCTACGGAAAGTGACACGCGCGTACTAAGATCCTTCGGTTACAGCAGTTCTAAAGTTGTACTGTCCGTGTTTTTTTACACAAACTCAACTATGAGGGGTAAACCCTATCACACCTGTAGGTCTCTGAATAAGCTTCAATTTGATATCTTACAGGGCCTCTGGTTCCACCCGTGTCAAAAGTTATGCCCTACGGAAGTGGACACGCGCGTGCTACGATCCGTCGGTTACAGTAGTTCTAAAGCTGTACTGTCCGGGTTTTTTGGACACAAGACTCAGCTATGAAGGGTAAACCCTATCCAACCTGTAGGTCTCTGAATAAGCTTCAATTTGATATCTTACAGGGCCCGTGGTTCCACCCGTGTCAAAAGTTATGCCCTACGGAAAGCAATACGCGCATGCTACGATCCGTCTGTTACAGCAGCTCTAAAGCTGTACTGTCCAGGTTTTTTGGACACAAAACACAGCTGTGAAAGGTAAAACCTATCACACCTGTAGGTCTCTGAATAACCTTCAATTTCATATCTTACAGGTCCCGTGGTTCAACCCGTGTCAAAAGTTATGCCCTACGGAAGTGGACACGCACGTGCTACGATCCGTCAGTTAAAGCAGTTCTAAAGCTGTACTATCCATGTTTTTTTTAACACGAAACTCTACTTTGATGGGTAAACCATGTCGCACCTGTAGATCTCTGAATAAGCTTCAATTTGATATCTTACAGGGCCCGTGGTTGCAACCGTGTCAAAAGTTAGGCCCTACGGAAAGCGACACGCGCGTACTAAGATCCTTCGGTTACAGCAGTTCTAAAGTTGTACTGTCCGTGTTTTTTTACACAAACTCAACTGTGAGGGGTAAACCCAATCACACCTGTAGGTCTCTGAATAAGCTTCAATTTGATATCGTACAGGGCCTGTGGTTCCACCCGTGTCAAAAGTTATGCCCTATGGAAGTGGACACGCGCGTGCTACGATCCGTCGGTTACAGTAGTTCTAAAGCTATACTGTCCGGGTTTTTTGGACACAAAACTCAGCTATGAAGGGTAAACCCTATCCAACCTGTAGGTCTCTGAATAAGCTTCAATTTGATATCTTACAGGGCCCGTGGTTCCACCCGTGTCAAAAGTTATGCCCTACGGAAAGCAATACGCGCATGCTACGATCCGTCTGTTACAGCAGCTCTAAAGCTGTACTGTCCAGGTTTTTTGGACACAAAACACAGCTGTGAAAGGTAAAACCTATCACACCTGTAGGTCTCTGAATAACCTTCAATTTCATATCTTACAGGTCCCGTGGTTCAACCCGTGTCAAAAGTTATGCCCTACGGAAGTGGACACGCACGTGCTACGATCCGTCAGTTAAAGCAGTTCTAAAGCTGTACTATCC